>JAPYYJ010003372.1:0-11663 GCA_028533885.1 Nasua narica | reverse complement strand
GATCTCCATTATTACTCTATTTTTCAACTATTTGGTATTATACTTTATGGCCATTATATAACTAAGAACAACATGGAAAAAAAATGTATCTGATTTCCTATGTAACTGGCAAAGCCTGTCATTTTGCTGCATACGTACTACATCCAGAGCAGGTAGTTATTAAATGAAAGTTTGTTTGTTTCAACACTTCTCTCTTAGGCTAGCAAATATTTCTTACTATAAACCTATTTCAAAAAAATCTTTGGCCAGGTTATATTTCAGAGTTGTTACTGGTCAGAAGCCTAGAATTAGTATCTTAATTCTGCCCAAAGGAGTTTTACTAATTAATGAAACTCGACATAATGGGAAAAAAACTCTAGTCTAAAACTTTATATCACAAATATCTTCAATATCATCTAATCCATGAAGAAAGATCCAGTTCAGGTAAGGATATGTTAACTATTTATAATCTTATGTGGCTTTTTCTTTACGATCTGCTATACCACTTCCTACTACATCACATGACATTTCTGAAATACAATTTATAAACAGATCCAGGAACAAAATCCTGTGTACTATTCTTGGGCCTTACCCTAAGTTAGTGCTTTTTCTTCCCTTGTAGCTTTTTGTTACTCCTTAAATCAAGTGATGTACTGGAGCCAACTTAAGACTTGAAAGAAACAATTTTTAAATTTTCAAGAATTTTGTGAACAAGTTGTTAACAAGTTTGCCTCTCTCTCCCTCTCTCTCTCAAATAAATAAATAAATATCTTCTTTTAAAAATATGGGATTTAGAGAATGATCTCTCACATCATAACAGACACAAACCATTTAAAGTATGACATCTCTTCACAATATATTAAACTTCCCAATTAAAACTTTTAACCATTACAGATGCTATTTCAAAAGTGAAGTGTTTTAGATATGGGGAAGTTACAGAATCAAGCCTTCTTCGTAACCTCTTTTTACACTCCTTAACACTGCAGTTCTGAAAGGATGTCAGTGACTACTAGAAATTCTTCTCCTCTTTGAATTCTTTCTCTGCTTTCCTGTTTTCATTAAACATTCCTATTCTCTAGACAGGCAGGATAAGAACTAGTAAAATAAACCCTTATCCTTCCTTTGTCCATTTTCTCCTGACCTACTCTTCCTTTCCCTTTTTCACCTTTGAACTAATGGATTCACTGAGAATTTACATATATCCTGATTGAATAAAAATATTAAGCAAAAGAAAGAGAGGTTACAGAAAATACAATGGAATCGTCACACTCAATTACTATAAACTCTATCCCTAGAATTGGGAATGAGACAATGATGCAACTATCCTCACTTCTGTTCAACATTTTATTTGCTCTATAACCAACCAATAAGGCAGAAAAATAGACAAAAAAAAAAACAACATTAATTTTTAGGTAAAAAAATGGAACTGACATCATCTACAGACAAGATAATTGTTTATATTGAAAACTCAGAAGACTCAAAATTTTTAGAATAAATGACTTCAGCAAGGAGCCTGTGTATAGAGACAACACATAAATGAATTATATTTCTATATATTAGCAACACAGGTAAAATTGAAATTCAAAAAGGTTAATAACCTTAGCAACAAAATGTATCAAATGTTTAAATACATCTAACAAAAGATGTGAACAAAAGAGCTCTAGACTAAAAGTTCCAAAGAGCATAAAAGAAATTTAAAAAGATATGTTTGTTTCAGCTCTGTGAAAAATGCTGGTGTTATTTTGATAGGGATTTCACTGAATGTGTAGCTTGCTTCGGATAGTACAGACATTTTACCAATATTTGTTCTTCCAACCCATTAACAGGAAATGTTTTTCTATTTATCTGTGTCTTCCTCAAATTCTTTTTTTTTAAAGATTTTATTTATTTATTTGAGAGAGAAAGTGAGAGAGAGCATGAGAGGACAGAAGGTCAGAGGAAGAAGCAGACTCCCTGTGGGGCTGGGAGCCTGATGTGGGACTCGATCCCCGAACTCAAGGATCATGACCTGAGCCGAAGGCAGTTGCTCAAACAACTGAGCCACCGAGGCGCCCTCAAATTCTTTCGTAAGTGTTCTATAGTATTCAGAGTACAGATCTTTTTACCTCTTTGGCTAGGTTTATTCCTAGGTATCTTATGGCTTTTGGTATAATTGTAAATGGGATCAATTCCTTGATTTCTCTTTCTGCTGCTTCATTATTGGTGTGTAGAAATACAACTGACTTCTATGCTATGCTTCTGGCTTCTATCCTGTGACTTTGTTGAATTCCTCTATCAGTTCTAGCAATTTTTTGGTGAAGATGTGAACAGACATCCAAAGAAGACACACAGATGGCTAACAGACACATGAAAAGATGCTCAACATCACTCATCAGTAGGGAAATACAAATCCAAACTATAATGAGATATCACCTCATGCTCAGAATGGCTAAAATTAACAACTCGGGAAAGAACAGTTGTTGGTGAGGATGTAGAGAAAAGGGAGCCCTCTTACACTATTGGTGGGAATGCAAGCTGGTGCAGCCATTCTGGAACACAGTATGGAATTTCCTCAAAAAGTTAAAAACAGAACTATCCTAAGACCCAGCAATTGCATTACTACAAGTTATTTATCCAAAGAATATCAATTTTATATATATAATATATGTGTGTACACACACACACACACGCACACACTGAAATATTACTCAGCTATCAAAAAGAATGAATCTTGCCATTTGCGATGACATGGATAGAACTAGAGGGTATTATGCTAAGCAAAGTAAGTCAGAGAAAGACAAATACCATATGATTTCACTCATATGTGGAATTAACAAAACAGATGAACATAGGAGAAGAGAAAGAAAAATAAAATGAGATAAAAACAGAGAAGGAGGCAAACCATAAGAGACTCTTAACTATGGGAACAAGCTGAGGGTTGCTGGAGGGGAGATGGGTGAAGGGATGGGGTAATTGGGTGATGGACATTAAGGAGGACACTTGATGTAATGAGCACTAGGTGTTACATGCAACTGATGAATCACTAAATTCTACCCCTGAAACTAATAATACACTCTATGTTAACTAACTTGATTTAAATAAAATGTAAAAAAAGACTTAAAGGAGATATGAGTAAGTAGGTATACAAGTCCATAGATTGGAAATTCAAAATTAAAAGTATCTCCTCTGCCCAAATTAATCTATAAATCTCGTACAGTTGCAATTAAAATGCCACCAAGGATGTGAATATATATGTGTGTATAAATGGACAACTAGATTCCAAAATTCAGATGGAAATAAAAGTTGCAAAGCATATACCAAGGCAATCTTGAATAAGTCATACATAACTGAAAAACTTACTCCATTTAACAATAGCTAAGACAAAGTTGTAGTAATGTGGACCATGCAATATTGGTGTAACAAGAGACATATCTACCATTTGCATAGAACAGTTAAAAAATAGACCCACCCATAAGTACTCAACTGACTTGTAACAAAGGTAACTCCAGTGCTTTAAGATATGAATGATCTTTTCAGTAAATGATGTTAGGTCTAGTCTATAAAAATGTATCTGGACTTCTACCTCATAAATAACCAAAAATCAACCATAGATCAGTAGCACTTCTAAATGTAGAAGGTAAATCAATAAAACCTCTAGGGAAATAAAGAGAAAAAAAATTATGAGGTAAGCAAAGATTCTCAAGTGGGACACACAAAGAAGTTTTTCATAAAAGAAAAATATTAATAAATTCGATGATCTTAAATTTAAAAACTTCTGTTTATCAGAAGTCACCCTTTATGGTATGGAAAGAAGTTCATAGAATGAGAGAAGATATTCATTAGACACAACTGACAAAGGACTAGCTTCTGGAATATATCAAGTTATCTTACAAATCAGTAACAAAAAAATACAGCTTATCCAACAAATGGACAAAAGATTTAAGAGGGCATTTAACAAGAGTGGATATTCAAATTATCAATAAATATATGTAAAGATATTTATCTTCAATGTGTATCAGGAAAGTATAAATTGAAATCACACCATGATACCATAAAGTAGAATACCATACAATTAACTAAATATGACAGAATATATCAAGTGTTAGTAAAGATATGGAGCACCTGGAATTCTCATAACCTGCCAGTGGTAGTACAAACTGATAAAAACCACTTCATAAGTCTGCATAGAAGAATCTACCAAAGCTAAAAACATGCCTGATGACCCAATAAGTATACTCCTAGGCTTATACTTAACACATTGTGCTTGTTTGCAAATATATGTATTAGAATATTCATAGCCCCATTACCATAATCCCCCCAAACTGTTGATAACCCAAATTCCTATTATTGGATAAAGTATGCTATATTCACAAAAATGAAATGCCACACTACACCAAGGAGAATGGATGACATTCAACTACATAGAACAATATGGATAAATCTAACATGTAATGTTGAGCAAAAGAAGTCAGAGGGGATACATACACCAATATTCCATTCATATGAAGTACAAAAATGCACAAAACTAATTTATGCTGTTAAAACTTAGGGTAGCAGTTACTCTCACAGAGATAAAGGCTGGAAGGAAGAGAAAGAAGCTTCCGTAGTATTGGTAATGACCTGGGGTATATGTTTGTTTGGTTTTGGATTTTACCTCAGAGCTGATTAGACAAGGCTATTTAGCTATGAAAGTTCATCAAGCTGTACACTCATGTGATCATTTCTGGATGTAAAATTTTTTAAAAGAGTAGAGAGAAAGAGGTTTTTTTTTTTATCCATGTCCATATTTTCATTGTATAACATTGCTCTCTTTTATCCTATTATATATATTTTCTCTTCAAAAAATGAGGTTGTGGTTTTATTAATAGACAAAATTCCAATCCAAGCTGTGCCCCATTATGTACACCTTGTATTATAAAACTGAGGGAGGGAGTACAAGCTATTTAATTCTGATATTTCCATTTCTGGAATAAAAACCAGAAGGTTCAGATTTAAATATTTTTTATTAGAACCACCCATGTCAAGAAAACAGGCCCAACATGTGTGCCCCAAATCATTCCTGTCATCGGTCCTTTCAACATAATCAGAACATATAATCTTTCATTATTATAGTAGAAGTGCTTTAATTTTTCCAGTTTTACAGTCTTTAAAAATATTGTTAAATATTTAAAGCAAAGATCCATCTTGGAAAATGCTATGCATATTCTTTAATGGAAATTTTATACTGAATTTCTCAGAACAACCAAGTAGACCTCCTCTTGAGAAAAATAGGGGGTAAAAAACACAATACTCAAAACACAGAAGCCATCTAAACATATCAGTGAATGGTGGATTATGAATAATGAGATTAGGATTTTCATAGTGATTTTCATTTATAACTCCCAGGAATTCACGTTCCCATTGACTACAAATTTTCATTTTCATATACTGAAATCTCCTGTTCTTGTATTTTAAGGAAATTATTGCCCTAATGTGTAAACTGGAGCTTTGCCAAGTCAGATGAAAGACAATCACTGGGTTGCCTCTCCTTTATAATTAAAGGATATTATTATTTTCTGGTTTCGTAAGTCCAAATATTTTCTACGTTTTACACATAGATACTCATGTCCCCATTCACATATACACTCAGAAACAGATACACGCACACAAAATAACCCAAAATAACTAAATAAAATGACACAATTCTTCCAATTGTCTTGACATATTTGTTACTTCACTCATATTTCTAACTTAGATCTTATTCCTAATTACATTTAATTGTCACTACTGCCTTTGGCGTGGTTGTAGAAAGCTGGAAAAAACATAGTTTCTACTATAGTTTTAACCCAGAAAATCTGGTTAATTTTAAAGATTGTCTTTTATTGAATCTATCAGGCACCTGAGGCTACATGACAATCAAATTACCCAAAATTTAAAAGATAGGAAACTCCAAGGTGAGAATGGATGGGAGCACTGTCTTACCTGGAGCAGAGGCTGAATGCCACACATGCCAGTAATAAGAATTCAGTTGAGGGGCGCCTGGGTGGCTCAGAGGTTAAAGGCCTCTGCTTTCGGCTCGGGTCATGATCTCGGGGTCCTGGGATCGGGCCCCACATTGGGCTCTCTGCTCGGTGGGGAGCCTGCTTCCCCCTCTCTCTCTGACTGCCTCTCTGCCTACTTGTGATCTCTCTCTCTCTCTGTCAAATAAATAAATACAATCTTTAAAAAAAAAAAAAGAATTCAGTTGAAATTTTAAACAAATGGCTAAAGGCTGAGTGTGACAGTTCACAAGAAAGTATAGAAACTGGGGCGCTTGGGTGGCTCAGTCGTTCAGCATCTGCTTTCAGCTCGGGTCACGGGTCATGATCCCAGGGTCCTGGGATCGTGCCCCACATAGGGCTCCCCGCTTGGCAGGAAGCCTGCTTCTCCCTCTCCCACCCGCCTGCTTGTGTTCCCTCTCTCTGTGTATCTCTGTCAAATAAATAAAATCTTTAAAAAAAGAAAGAAAGTATAGAAACTTGGGATGCAAACAGACACAAGAGGAATTCACACCCACTTGTACGTTCTTTTTCCACAGACTTTACTATAAGCTCACAAGAAAGACTGGTTAGAGGACAAGAGAATAGAGGAAGCCCTATTTCCAATGCAAGCCTCAGGGAGGGGAAAAATAGCTACTGTGAGAAAGATACAAATTCCCACTGGGATCTTTCTCCTGTATCTCCCATGGAACAAGAGCCTAAAACTTCTAAGGGAACCATAACAAATACCATCACCCTCAGGACATATACAAAAACCCATTACAACTAAGGGAAGAGGAATAAAACATAAAATTTAATTTAAAAAAACAACAAAAATCCCTCTAATCCTGGAGTAGGGGCAGAAATACATCAGGAGCCCAGACCATGGTATCCCTACTACTGGCAGAAGAGTAGTATCATTGAGAAATCTTCATTCCTGAAAACCTGAGGTGTCACACTTCCCTAAGATTGGAATTGGACCAGAACAGTAGAGATTCCCTCCAGTACTCATGTCCACAGCCTAGCAAAAGTTATATAAAGAGTAATGGCAGTCTAGTCCTGGTAAAAAAATATATATATATCTATTATATAATAGATATATATATAATAGATATAATAGATTATAAGTATATATTTATATAATAAAATAAATATCTATTTAATATGTTTTTATATATAATATATATATAAAATCCATCAGAAGAATGTGCGACTCTTGATTTCAGGGTCTGAATTCAAGCCCCACAATGGGTGTGGAGATACTAAAAAATAAACAAGCAAACAAAGAAAAAAACTTAAAAAAAAGATGTGTATGGTGAAGTCCAGGAAAATAACCCAAATTTTTTTAACAGTAAGTATACATAATGAGTCAGAAGTGGAAATAAAAGGGATTTGTGAACAATACTCCAACCAAAAATATTCAGTGAACGGCAAGACTAAAAATGAAGCAAAATATATGGAACAATTAGAAATAAATAAGATAGGAACTTTAATCATTTCAGCATCAATAAATGTAAATGCTATAAAGACACATTCGTTTTAAAAACAGATTGCCCAACTAAATATCAAAGTAAGGCCCTCCTACAAGCTGTCTAAAAAACAAAACAGTGCAAAGCGTGTAAAATAGAAAGATATTGATAGGTTAAAGGAAAGAAAAGGAAAAAGATATTCTTTCCAAAATTAAGGTGGAGTGGTTATATTGATAGCAGAAAATGTAGACTTTAGAACAGGGACTATTGCAAATGATACATAGGGAAACAATAATGAAAAAGGCGTCAGTTCACAGGACTGATAACAATCCTAAATGGCTATGTACCTAACGAATGAACATCAAATCAGATGAAGGAAAATTGAAAGAGCTAAAAGGAGAAACAGGCAAATCCATAATTATAGCTAAAGAATTTATCATACCTATTTCAATGAATGACAAAACTCCGGTGAAAATCACTATAGGTTAAACAGACCTGAAAACAATATAAATAATTTGACCTCATTGTGATTTGTGAAACATTCCACCAAAGTGAAAAACACACAAATTCTTTCAATCATGCATGTAACTTTTACCAAGATAGGTCACATTTGGAGCCACAAAACAAACTTTAATAACTTTAAAAGAATTATACCATGTATGTCTTTAGCCCGTAACCAGGTATCAATAGGAAATTAGGTATCAATATGAAAAAGATATCTGTAAGGCCTCATATTCTTGGATATTAAACAATACATTTATAAATAACTCATGGTTGGACAGAAAAAAATGCAATCATAGAATATGTTTAACTGAATAACTCCATATATATGAAAAACTTCAGGGCTGCTGCTCAAGCAGTATTAAGATGGAAATTTATTGTGTTATATGCTTATATTCAAAAAGAAGGCAGCTTGAAAGGGAATCATCTAAGCTTATAGAATTAGAAAAAGGAGGGCAAGTTAAACTCAAAGCAAGAAGAACTAAAAAGCAAACAAATATTAATAAACTGAAGAACAGGGAAATAATAAAATCAACAAAATGAAAAGCTGGTTTTGGGGGGAGGTTAATAAAATTGATAAACTTCTAGTCATACTGACCGAAAAGATACAGAGTAGATGTGTGTGTGTTTAGGAGTGTGTGTGTGTGTGTGTGTGTGTGTGTGTGTGTGTGTGTGTGAGAGAGAGAGAGAGAGAAATGAGAAAGGAAAGAAAAAAGGAAACAGGAAAAGGAGAGATACAACGTACCAATTTCAGAAAAGAAAGGGATTGTCACTTCAGTACAGACCCTACAAACATGAAAAAGATAACAATGACATCCATAGCAATTGTATACTCATGAAGTTGATAATTTATTTCAGACTTTATTTATATATCAGAGATGAGAGAGAGAACACAAGCAAAGGCAACAGCAGGCAGAGGGAGGAGACTGCAGAGCAAGGAGCCCAATGATGATGATGATGCGGGACTCAATTCCAGGACCCTGGGATCATGACCTGAGCTGAAGGCAGATGCTAAACCAACTGAGCCACCCAGGCGCCCCAGGAAATCAAAATTTTAAAGTACCATTTATAGTAGAAACAATAATGTAAGAAATATTTGTACATAAATTTATTAAAGTATATGTAAGAGCTATCTGCTGGAAACTACAAAACACTAACAAAAAAAAAGAAAAGATCTAAAAAATAATGGAAAGATTTACCATGCTTATACCTTGGAAGACTCAATATTGTTGTCAATTCTTTATAAACTATTCTAAAGACTCAATAAAATTCCAATCCAAATTCAAAGTTTTTTTGTATAGAAATTAATAAGGTGATTCTAAAATGTATATGAAAAAACAAAGGATCTAGAATAACCAAAAAAGAAGAGCAAAGTTTAAAAACTCACACTGCATGAATTCAGGCCTTGCTATAAAGCTGTAGAAATCAAGATAGTATGTTATTGGAGAAATGACGGACACATAGATCATGAAACAGAGCTGAGGATCTAGAATAAACCCACACATACATGGGCAATTGAGTTTTTACAGAGGTACAATGGCAATTCAATGGAGAAAGGACAGTCTTTTCAATAAATGCTGATAGGATGAGTGTATGTCCATAGGTAAGAGTAAACTGTTATTCTTATCTCATACCACACAAAAAAATTCATTCAGAATCAATCATAGACCTAAATGCAGTTCCTAAAACTATAAAACATCTAGAAGAAAACATAAGAGAAAATCCTTGTGAGCCGAAGTTAGGTGAAATTTATTGGATACGACACCAAAAGGAAGAATCATAAAAGAAAAAAAGAGTAATAAATTGGACCTTCATCAAAATTAAGGACATCTGCTCTTTGAAAGACACTGTTAAGAAAAAAAGGAAAGTGACAGACTGAGAGAAATATATTCAAAGTACATAACATAAAGCATATATATCTAGAGAATATATATATATATGTATCTGTGTGTGTGTGTGTAAAACTCAGTAAGGAAACTAACAATCCGAAAAGAAAAAGGAAGAAAGAGTTAACCTTACCCCACAGAAGAATGACCAATCAGCACATGAAAAGATGTCCAACATCATTAGCCACTAGGGAAATGGAAATGGAAACTACAACTAGATTCCACCACAGACCTATCCTAAAATACCAAGCCATGGCAAAGAGGCAGAGCAACTGGAACTCTCACCCATTGCTTTTATGAAATGACAGATTGAGCAGCTACTCTGCAAACAGCTTGGCAGTCTCTTATAAAATTAAAATTATAAAAAAATTATAAAATCTCTTTATAAAATTATAAAATTAAACATATACTTACCATATGACCCAACGATCTTTCTTCTAGGTCCTAGAAAAACTAAAACCTATGCTCCCACAAAAACCTCTATTTGAATGTTTCGAGAAGCTGAATTCCGAACTGTCCCTACACAGAAACAACCTAACTGTCCCTCCGTTGAGGAATGGTTGAACAAACGTCCATAAGATGGAATGCTACTCGGCAATAAAGAGGAATCAACTACTGGTACACACAACAGAGATGATTCTAAAGTGCATTATGCATTGTGAAAAAAGTCAGACTCCAGATGCTATATACTGAATAATTCCATTGATAATGCCAGCTGGAAAAATCTCAACTGACAGATCACAGGTCTGTGCTGGTGGGGACTGAGGGAGAGTGGGAGTTGACTACAAAGTGACTTGAAGAAAATTTGTGGTGTAATGAAAGCGTTCTCTATCTTTTATCTTATTTAATAATGTTACACAACCAATCCATTTGCCAAAACCTGTGTAACTCTACACTAAAAAGATTGCCCTTACTGTTCCTAAATTGTACTTTAACATTTTAAAAAAAATTTTAAAAAAAACACAATTTTTAAAAATGGGGGAAAAATCCTTTATTCAGTAAGGCATTCTCTTACAGAATAAAAGTAAAAAGTTTGTTGGGGGGGGGGTTGCCCCAACAGAATATGTTAAATGAAATCAATACGAATGAAAATAAAGGAACATTTATTAAAGAGTAAAAATCAAGACTAAAGTCATTGGAGTATTGTATATGTCCAGATAGGCTTCCTCACCACATATTTTTATTTATGTAATTGTTTTCATGAGTGATACTGAAGCCATTATTCATAATATGGTAATTTTGGCTATGTTTTCGGCAATGCTATGACAATTAAAAGTACATTAACATCCCATAACTATAGCCTTTTGAAAAATTGCATGCTGAAAATCTGCATGGCTGTGTGCATTTATTGGCCCATAATTTGGATCAGATGTTATCATTAAAGATAATACAGAAACATGAGGGAAAAGATCTCATTTTTTCTCTAGGAAAAATTTTTATAAATGAAATCTGTTCTGTTTCAATTATAGGACAAATTGTAGATTATAACCATGCCTGTTGGAAGAGGAGAAAAAAAAAAGAGGTAAAAGTGTTTAATAGGAAGATACAATGGAGAACTTTTAAGCCATGGATATTTCCAAACCCTTCAAAGAGCTCTAGAAAAGATAGAAGCCTTTAAATATAAGGTTTCATTATTTAAAACCTCTGGGAGCCGTTGGAAGAAGACACACATTTTACTTAATAGCCCTCTGGGAACTAACATATTGATATTAAGATTACATACATCTTTTTTCCCCCCTTTAGTCCCTCTACCTGACTCATCAGTACACAGCCTGCTGTACTGTAGCTATCTTTTTCATCAGCTATTCAAAACATTCTGTTTGTCACAGATTCACCAGATAATTGGTCTTTCT
>JAPYYJ010003371.1:0-11664 GCA_028533885.1 Nasua narica | reverse complement strand
AAAAAAAAAAAAAAAGAAAAAGAAAAGGAAAATCCATGCTAAGACTGATCACAATTAGATTTCTGAAACAAAAGAGAAAACAATCTTTCAGATGACAAGGAAAAAAGTTATCTATAGGGGAAAATATTGAATAATAGTGAATTTCTTACCAGAGATGATAGAAGCCAAGAGAAAGCGGTGCAATATTTTTTTAAAGAATTTTTTTTATTTATTTGACTAGAGAGGGAGATACAAGTAGGCAGAGAGGCAGGCAAAGAAAGAGTGGGAAGCAAGGTCCCCGCTGAGCAGAGAGCCTGATTCGGGGCTCGATCCCAGGACCCTGAGATCATGACCTGAGCTGAAGGCAGAGGCTCTAATCCACTGAGCCACTCAGGTGCCCCGGTGCAATATTTTTTTAAGCACTGAAGGAAAAGAAGAGCAACTTAGCATCATTTACCTAAGAAAATTATCCTTTAGTAATGAAGGGAAATTAAGACATTCTCAGAAAAAAGAAAACTAAGAATTTGTTGCCAGCCAAACTATTATTAAAAGATTGGCTACAAACATAAAGGAAACAATAATAAGAAATGTTAAAATATTAGTGAGGAAGAAAGTATATGGGTAAGTTCAATAGGCTTTTATTTTCCATTTGAATTTTCTAAATTAATAATAATAATATTTATTATTATTATTATTATTTTAAGTAAGTTCTATGCCCAGCATGGGGCTTGAACTCACTACCCCTAGATCAAGAGCCACATGTTCTACCAACTGACCCAAGGAAGTGACCCAGTTTTTAAAATTATTTTAACTCTCTAATGTGGTTCTAAATGTATGTGGAGAAGTAAATGTGGGAAAGTAAGAAAGTCAAAGTAGGTAATATTCTTTTTTTAGTCTTTTTTTTAAGTTTTATTATTTATTTGAGAGAGCAAGAGAGAGCACATGCCTGTGTGAATGGGGGGAGAGGCAAAGGGAAAGGAAGAAGGACAGAAACAGATACCCCATTGAGTGTGGAGCCCATCTCAAGGCTCCATCTCAGAACCCTGAGATCATGACCTGAGCCAAAATCAAGAGTTGGTCACTTAACTGAGTGACCTAAGCACCCTAAAGTAGGTAAGATTTCTATACTTCACTCAAATTGGTAAATTGTGATGTGTTATATATATATATATTTATATATTTATTTATATATATATAATGTAATACCTAGAGAAAATAGTAAAATATTTGTAAAAGAGACACACTCTTATAAATCAAAATGGATTCTTATAGACACACTTATAAGTGTGTCTTATAGACACACTTAAAGACACACTTTTATAGACACACTCCTATAAATCAAAATGGAATTCTAAATATGTTCAAGTCATTCAGTAGAATATAGAAAAAAAACAAAACAGACAAAAAACAGAGTGGAAAATAACAAATAAAATGTTAGAGCTAATAATTAGATATCAATAATTATATTAGATGTAAGTGGTCCAATTAAGAGATTGGTAAAAAGGATCAAAAATATGACTCAACTAGATGCTGTCTACAGGAGACTCACTTTATATGTAATGGTATTGACAGGTTGAAAGGAAAAGGAAGGAAAAAGATGTACTAATTACAGTGAAGTGGTAGTGGTTCTATTAATATAATATAGATTTCAGAACAAAGAAATTTATCAGATACAGAGAGATACAGTATATCATGACAAAAGGATCAATAAAATAAAGAAGATATAACAATTCTAGAGGGCAACACTATGAAATATATGAAACAAAAAATGATAGATCTAAAAAGACAAATAGATAAATTCACAGTGATAGAAAATTCAACACTTCTATTTTAACAACTGATGGACTACCTAGACATGAAATCCATAGTGATATGGGAGTCAATAACACCATAAACCAACAGAATCCAAGTGACATTTATAGATCACCATATGAAACAGCATTTCAGGCATTCTTTTCAAGCGCCCACAGAATATGTAACAAGATAAACCATATCCTTTGCTGTAAACAAGCCTCAATGAATTTAAAAGTCCTGAAATCATGTAAGTGATGTCATCACACCACAGTGAATTCAAACTAGAAATCAATAAAAGAAAGATAACAGAAAAATCTTCAAATACATGAAAGCTTCTTCTAAAGCATTGTCACTCATGATTGCTGGGATGTCTCAAAGGAAGTAAAATGACAATGAACTTGAATGAAAATGAAAATACCACATATCAAAATTAGTGGGATGCAAATAATGCAGCACTGAGAGGAAAATTATAGCTCTTAATGCATATATTAGAAAACATTGAAAAATCTCAAAGTAATACTCACGTTTCCCACCTCAAGAACTTTAAAAGAGCAAAGCAAAACAAAATATAAAAAACAAAACAAAAAACCCCAAAAGAAATAGAAAGAAGAAAGTAATAAATGAACAAAAGCAGAAATCAATGAAGCTGAAAACAGAAAAATAACTAAGAAAATCAACATAATGAAGAACAAGTTCTTTGGGATATGCAATAAAATTGACATCCCTCTAACACAACTGATATTGATGCGAGAAGATGAAAATTTACGATATTGTGAAAATTTGTAATATCACAAATGAAACAGGAGGTATCACTACAGATCCCACAGACAGGAATATTAAGAGATAAAAATAATGAGAATAACAAAAGGGTTGCCTGAGTGGGTTAGTCAGTTAGGTAGTAGCTCTTGATTCCAGCTCAGGTCATAATCTCAGAGTTCTGACATAGAGTTCCACCTCTGGATCCATGCCTGCACTCAATGGAGAGTATGCTTGAGGATTTCTCTCCCTCTCCCTCTTCCCCTCCCCCTGCTCATGTGCACTCTCTCTCTCTAAAATAAATAAATAAATTAAAAAAAAAAGTGAAATGTAAGCCTATAAAATTTTTAGAAAAAAATAAAGAGAGAAAATACTTGGAATCTAGGTCTTCAGAGAATTCTTAGACTTGACATCAAAAGCATGATTCATAAAAGAAAAAAAGTGATAAATTGGGTTTCACCAAAATTAAAAACTTTTAACTGCAAAATACCTTGTGAAGAGAATGAAAAGATAAGCTTCAGACTAGGAGAAAATATTTACCAACCAACAAATATTTTGTATCTACAATATATAAAGTATTCTCAAAACTCAAAAAATTAATAATAGCAATCATCATCATTATCATTTAGAAAATGGGAAAAAAATGTGAAGAGACATTTCACCAAAGAAGTTATATAGAAAACAAATAAGCATATGAAAATAATTAATATCATTAGTCTTTAGGGAAATTCAAATCTAAATCACAATAGAATATATTGTATATATATGTATACTATATACATACATATGTATATATGCATATTAGATATATATATATATCTCAGAATGGCTAAATTAACAAAAAAGACAGCATTAAATACTGGTAATGATACAGAGAAATTGGATTACTTACACATTGCTGGTGACCATGTAGAATGCTAAAAATACTTTGGGATACAGTTTGACAGTTTCTTAAACAAATCAAACATGCAATTAACATACAACCCAACAGTTGTAATCCTAAGTATTTATACCGGACATATGAAGACTTACATTCACGCATAAACCTGTACACAAATGTTTGTGGCAGCTTTATTTGCAATAGCCAAAAACTGGAAACAACCCAGATTGCTTTTCAATGACTGAATGGTTAAACTAACTGTGGTATATCCCCATATAGTGGAATACCACAATAAGGACATAAAAAGAGCAATTATTGATATATTCAAGAACCTGGTTGAATCCTCAGAAAATTACACTGAGTAAAAAAATTCCAGTCCCCAGAATTTACATAGAGTATGATTCCATTCAAAAAACATTCTTGAAATGACAAAATTATAAAAAAGGAGAGCAGATTAGTGGTTGCTAGAAATTAAAGGAGAAGTGAGGAGGAGACAACTAAGTGTGGTTATAAAAGGAAATAGAGATCTTGTGTTGATGGTGATGTAATGTTCTATATCATGATTGCATCAATGTTGATACTCTGATTGTGATATTATGTTATAGTTTTGCAATATGTTACCATTAAGGGAGACTAGGTAAAAGGTTCAAGGGACCTCCCTGTCTTATTTCTTACAACAGCATATGAATCTACATTAATCTCAAAATAAAAAAGCTTAATTAAAAAATTAGAGAGTTCTATTTTTGCTTCCATCGTAATAGTATGGTTTTTCTTACCCTCAGGGATTTTGCACTTATCACACATGATAAGTTTAGTAATGCTGATAAAATACTTCAGATCTAAGCACAAATAGAATATTCATGCTATAAACTAGAGGACACAATGGCTCTAAATAAAATAGATGATGTTACATGTGAATGGCAGCCAGATGTGGCAAGTCATTGTTCCGCAGTAGAGTTTAATTTACATGATGCTCTGTTTCAGATTTTAAGGATCTCTTGGCCTCTTGGGCCCTTTGGTAGAGCAATTTCTTGTTTCCTTGGCAGATCTTTCGAGTCTTAGACCGATGTCCTTTTCAATTCTCTTTTCTTTGCTGAACTTTGGTTCTCTGTGATGTTGTGTTCTCTTCCTTAATTTGTTCTGCTTAGAACATCACCCAACAATCCTAACCACCACCACTACCAACAACAACAATACACACACACACACACACACACACACATACACATACACACACTCTAAACTACCAATCCCCCTGTAAGTGACTAACTCTCACTTGTATTTCAAGGCTGAGTATCTACTTTCAAAACATGTCCCCCTTCTCTACCAGACTAGCGCTCCTATTGCTTTAATTGTCTGTCTCTTCTGCTGCATTTTGAGCTCTTAGAGGGTAGATTCTATGGTTTTCTCCTCCACTGCTATGTCCCAAGTTCCTATGCCAATGCCCGTCACTGAGAAGACAGTCAATGAGAAAGTACCAAGTGGCTTATCAAACCAAGGAGCAGACAATTAATATTGTGTAATGAAGTGGTACTAGGGGTTGAGATGTGGTCCATGGACAATTTGAAGTTTTCAAGGGAAAAAACAACCAATAAAATAATTTGGTTCATGCATGTTTTACATTTGAAATGTGCACTTAGTTGTGATTTTTATAGAAATCATGTTACCTTATTGACACTGATCAGTTGCTTCCAGATAATCCATATTACACAAAGACTGAGTTGATCAGATTATTTTTAGTAACGTTAACTTCACAGGGTGTAAGAAATCCCTGCTGACATTTCTCAGATCATCTGGGGTTTTATTGATTTATTTTCACATTTGGTAGTTCTTAACATTTGTCATCCCTGTTGTGTGACCTCTCATACCTTCAACTCATCAAAACAGAGAGGTGGCTAGCACCCTAAGATGTACAATCCATGAACTGCTACAACCTAGAATGTCCCTGTAAATGGAAACAATGCCCAGGGATCCAGTGTGAGCACAAATAGTGTATCTGTAAGTTCTGTGACAAGTCAATTTGGTCTGGTGGCCAAAAAGGAGAAGTGTAACTAGCAGCATAACAACAAATATCTGAAATTGGATCTTACTGCACAAATTCACCTTTATTAGTCCTTAGTGTGTTGACTAGTATGATATGTAGTCAAAGTGTGACAAGAAACAGAAAAACTTAGGGGCACCTGGGTGCCTCAGTTGGTTAAACAACCTGGTCTTGATTTTGGCTCAGGTCATGATCCCGGGGTCCTGGGATCAAGCCCCATGTCAGGCTCCCCAGCCAGCAGGGAGTCAGCTCCAGGATTCTTTATCTCTCTCTCTCTCTTTCTGCCCCTTATGCTTGCTCACATTCTCTATAAAATAAATACATAAGTCTTAAAAAAAAAAAAGAAACATAGGAACTTGTGTGTTCTTGTACAAAAGAATGTAGTCTTCAATTTAAATGTGCATATTTTCCTTCCCCAAGTAAGCAAAAAATAATGCTTTCTAAAAAAAAAAAAAAAACAAAACAAAACAAACTGGAGCAGACTGGGACTGTTGATTGCACAATTTCTACCTTCAATAACTACTGATCACACAAAAGATTTGTGGAAAGAATCTTAAGTGAAAGAATATTAGTGGAGAAAAGTTTAATATTACCAATTGACTGAATTCTTCTATCAAATGATAGTGTTGTGTGTTAGGTAACATCAATTGCAATGTGAAAGCTGCAGTTCTAACCCAAGAGTGCACTTGTAGGTCTGTCATGAACATCTAATTTACAGGGCACTGTTAAGAAAATACTTTATTCTCTTCCATTCTCCCCCAATCCCTCATCACCCATCCAAACCCATTCAGGGAGCCTTGATACAACTTACTCTATAAATTGAAAAGTATACGAGTCCTATGATTTTCCCACTTAAAAAAAATCTTTTAATCTTGAATATTCAAATAATCTTTGTTGAGGAATTAATGTGGCTAATCTAGCTAATAAAACCACATTTCAGATGTAAGCTTCTCTGTGCCTCAGTTCAAGATAGCTTTGGCAGTCTGAAGTGGAAGGGACGATGTGGTCACCACCTTCTTTATTCCCTTGTTTTGAATTTTTCTTCCTTTTTCTCATAATTGAGGGCCATGTGGTAGTGTTTTTCTAGTGACAGTTACCAGTGTGATTTGGCTTTGGTTTTCTTCGGCCATAATGGATATTTTGAGCTAGCTCTCTCTGGTCTTTGAGAGTGGACAAAGCTGACTCTTGTTTTGAAAACTTGTTTGGATTTTACTATCACCTCCCACTAAACATTAGACTCTACTTCATGATGGGAACAATTCATTTTCACTTAAGTAGTCACTTAGGTATCTGTTGGTTATCCTGAGTTTCAGCCTATGTTGGTTCAGGACTTTGTCCGGGCTCTTCTGGGAATATTATAATGCCTCCAGGCTTATTCTCTGTCCAACATGGTGCTTATCTAGTCTATGAGAACTCCTCCTTCATCCTTGTTCTCTCGTGAGTGTAAAACTTGTCAACCCCTAACTTGTACTATCCTCCTCTGCCCAGTAACCACGCCATTTCCCCTTCACATTGACTGCTTGATTAATACTCTCCACAGGCTCATACTTTTAGATCTAATGCACTGTGCCCTGTCTTTTCCCCTAAACTTGAAGAATCACACTTCAAACTCACCAAAGTGATTTTTTTGAAGGTCATCTCACCAGGCTTGAGATAAGGGAGTAGCATACCCCAACCTCCTGTCCTTTAGGAAAAGGGTTGAGCAAAAGGCTTTGATATTTTAAGAAATTCTCCAAAGACATTCTCCAATTTTCAACACATTTAGCTGATTTCCTAGACTTGGTTTTTACAATCTGGAGGTGGGTGATGGGGGAGGATTGCAAAATTGGTTTTTATACATGTCCTTTGTAAATCCTGAAAAGTAGTAGACTGATGCTTTTTTTTTGAATGTAGGTTTGGTGGTTGCCGGTACGGTAGAAGAAGGGGGCTCAGCAAAAACAGAGACACAAAGAACCTCATTTTAATACCCTATTAGCTATAGTACATGCATGAAGGAGGGATGTTTGATAAAATTGTGTTTATCATTGAAAACCTGTGCTCCAGAAGATGTGAGTATTTAATTAATTATTGATCATTTTGCAAGAAGTGAAGATTAGAAAAGTCACATTGGAACTAAAATCATGCACCACCTTCTAAATGTGCAGCAGTAAAGATCCGTGTTTTGTAGGTTGTGTGACAATAGAGAAAAGTTGGTCAACAGCAATTTTACTCCAATCTGGATTCAGTGGTAAAAGTGCTACAAAGAAAATTCCGTTATGATAATACGGAAGCTACTACAGGCCTCTTCAACATCCTGATGGAAGATATTTTCAATGAGACGAAGAATCTGATTTTCCAAAGAAAATATTATTCCCGTGCAAATGAAAAAATTTTTACTTGGTTTAATTAATTGAAAAACTGAAAAATCACGTAAAAAATGCTTTTCGTGACATTGATAAACCAGAGAAGACTCTTTGTATGATACCAAGTGATATGTTCAAGTGAGACATCTTAGTCACTCATTATTATGAAAGATATTAATAACATGATTATTAATTTAAAAATATCTTTTATTTAACCTGATATCCAGATTATTGTTATTTTAACATATAACCACTCTAAAATAATCACTCACCTTTTTATTGAGGTGTAGTTGACACAAAGCATATCGGTTTCATATGTACAACATAATGATTCAATGTTTGTATATTTTGCAAAATGATCGCCATATTAAATCTAGTTAATGTCCAGCAACATACATAGTTACAAAATTTTTTGACCATGATCATTAACTTTGCAAATAAAAATAAAATATAAGAATTACATCAAGGAGCTCGATACCCTTCACTTTGAGAAGAATGAAGTGAAGATATATTATGGGGATATTAAAACAAAATATCTTCAAATTCTATAACACATATGAAGACATATTTTCCAGAGCTAAGTACAGCATATTTCAGCTGTTGAACATCAAGCAAGATTGAATATGGCATCTGACGGCATGCTGAAAGGAGCAGTTAGTGAGAAATATCTTCATAATTTAAAACATATATTAGATTGAAATATCCAGAATTATCTGATAGTAGCCACCAAACATTTGCTACCATTACTGAAAACCTGTAATTGTGACATGATATTTTCTAATTTACTAAAAAGAAAAAGGAAAACAAAATTCTAAGCAAACATATGATAATTGAGGCGGCTGTATAGTTTTTCAAGAAAAATCTTCTCCAAAGCTGATTCCTCCCTTCCCCTTTTTCTGTTATATGTGAGATCACTATTTTTTTTAAAAAAATGGTTCTTGTAAATTAGATCATTGTACCATTTATTTTATACAGTTGCCTAAGGTTTGTGATTTGTACCAAATATCTATTACATGACACGGACCCTTGGTATATCAGTGGTGCTCTTTGAAGTCTTTGTACATGTGCCACTTAGCACTCTGTATAACATAGAGTTATTACAAAAAGTGTGTCAAATCAATGAGAAGCAGGATGAAAAACTGGTAGGTGCTGTGGAGTGAATTGTGTCTCCTTCCAAGCCATATGATGAAGCCCTAACCCTCAATGTGACTGTATTTGGAAATAGGGCTCTTAGGAACAATTAAGTTAAATGAGCTCATAAGGGTAGGCCCAAACCCAATAGGATTCCAAGTTATATAAGAAGAAGGAGATCTCTCTACTCACCGCACTCTCTCTTTGTTTTATCTCTCTCTCTATCTCTCATTCTCTCTCTCTCTTTTCTTCTCTAACCTCCTTATGAAGACACAGAGAGAGGGTAACCATCTATAAGCTGCAAAAAGAGCTCTCAGCAGAAATGAGGTGAGCTAGCACACTTATCTTGGAATTCCCAGCCTTCAGAACTTTGAGAAAATAAATTTCTATTGTTCAAACCACCTAATCAGTAGTATTTGTTAGAGCAGTCCAAGCTGACGAATGCAGTGAGAATACAAAATGGTGCAGCCACTATGAAAAAATGGTATTGTAGTTCCTCAATTAAAAATAGAATTACTGTATGATCCAGTAATTCCACTTCTGTGTATATACCCTGAAGAATTGAATATTGGGTCCTAAAGAGATACTCATACATCCATGTTTTTAGCAGCATTATTCACAATAGTCAAGAGGTGAAAGTCACCCAAGCGTCCATCAATGAATAAATGGATAAAGGAAACAAACACTGTATCTAGAGTAGTTTAATTCATAGAAATGGAAAGTAGAATGGTGGTTGCTAGCAGCTGAGGGGAAGGGGGATGAGGAGTTGTTTAATGGATATAGAGTTTCAGTTTTGCAAGATGAAAAAATTCTGGAGATTGATTGCACAATGGTATAAACATACCACTTCTTGAACTGTACATTTAAAAATGGTTAAAATCGAAATCTTATGTTATAAATATTTTACCAAAATCTAAAAAAAAAAACCTAAAAAAATTTTTTTGACAAGATTTACTATGCGAATCTGCCATGAACTTGGTCCTTGACTATATACTGAGTTATTTTTCTAATAGTCAGAAACATCAATTGTTAACCACAGTTCCCCATTATTCCAAAGGTCCTATGAGTTTACACATTTATCTACATTGCGATTCCAAATGGTCTAGAATAATGGCTTTGGCTCTCTATATTTTGCTTGTCTAGGAGAATTGTGTTTATTCTTTACCTTGACAGAACTGGGAGTTTGAGGAAGAAAATAATGGAAAGTCTTTCCTCCAGGAAATTAAATGCTGCCTTGTGCATTATTTGTGGGTCTGAGATATTTAGGTTTATAGCATGGCCATATGTTTTCAATATGTGTACATCAGCAGACACTTGGCTCTTTGTATCCTGTTGTACCAAAGATTTCAAAGCACTTTATGAATAACAATTTCCTGAGATATAAGCTTCTGGAAGCCACAGTCAGTTTTTCTGAGAAGAGAGCAGAAGCTTCATCTTGAAAGGTGCAAGGCAATGTGGAAAAGGGACCTCATTCACGTGCAGAGGCAGGATTGGAGAGCAGGGTGTGAGGCACCAGGAGGAGAATACCTCTGTTTGGCCACTTAAAGTCTATAAAAACAATCTAATAATAATGATAATGCTATTTATAATGACATTTAAAATGCTGAATCAGTATTACCTTCCTTGAATAAATAAATGAGTCAAGGAAAGGAAAAAGGGTTAAGCACTGAATACTTAAAAGGTGTTGGGGATGGTGAAGAAAACTTGGAGACAAAAACGACAAAAATTTAGATCCTGACATTGAAGAGCTTCTCATGTGTGCTAGTTTTCTATTATTGTGTAAAAAAAATATATACCATAAAGGTGGCAGCTTACACTGTTTCAGGTCATAAATTCAGGTGGAGGTCGACAGAATCCTCTGCTCAGGGTCTCATAAAGGCACCATCATGGGGCCTGCTGAAGCTGCCATTCACATCCAGGGCTGGGGGCCTTGTCCCAGCTCACTGGCTGCTGGCAGAATCCACCTTCGGGGGTGTGGTGCTGAGGTCCTGTGTTTTGCTGACTGTTAACCAGGGACAGCTCTTAGCTTCTTGAAGTCACACTCAAGTCCTTGCCTTGAGAATGTCTCCATTTTCAAAGCCAGGAACTCCATTCCTCCTGTTAAGTCTCTGTCCCTTCCAGAAAGGTCCCTTTTAAGTGTTCAAGTGATTAGGTCCGGCTCAGCACATTATCTCCCTGCTGACTCATTCACAGCAAACTCATTAGTGACCTTGATTATATTCACTAAATCTCTCCCGTTATGTAAGAGAACATAATCACAGAATTGATAGCCTATCATATTCAACCCACACTTAAGGGGAGGAAATAATACAAGGAGTGTATATGATGGGGTAGGAATATTGGGAGTGGTCTTAGATTTCTACCAGCCATGCCATTTATTCAGGGGAGAGGTACATAATTAAATATGCACCATTTTAAAAGGGTAAGGAATAGGGGCTATCTACTTAGGATGCCATAAAGCTCAGAGGAGGGGCTCTTGGCTAATTCTGAGGATACAAGAAATCCTGGAGAATATGAACCACCTTGAGTCTTGGAAGATATTTATGACTAAGGTGGGCAAAAGAATTTGAATTGGGCATGGATGAGCTCAGAAGATGTTTCAGAGACAGAAAGCAGCTGTGGGGCAAGGTGAGAACCGTAGGGAAACACTGCTTCAGAGGGGCAAGCTGGGAAGGGGAATTAGAAGAGCCATCAGAGAGCTACATGGAGAATAAAGAGCAACATGGATTAACTTGATTACA
>JAPYYJ010003370.1:0-11665 GCA_028533885.1 Nasua narica | reverse complement strand
TGTACCTTAAGAAGTCAACTGTCAGGGATGTGACAACTTGCAGTAGAGAAAGCAAGTGGTGACGGGAGACCCATTGGGGGCTATTCTAACAACCCAGATGTAGACATGATGTAGGACATTGATAATAGAAGCAGAAGTAAGAGAAGAATCCAAGAGACCTATGAAGTCTAGAATCGAATGTGGTGGGATACATAAATGACAGAAATTTCTACTTTAGGATTGTTGGTAAATGGAGAAACCTAGAATGGAGATAAGGAAATTTAAGAGAGGAAGGTTGAAGGAGAAGGCAGTGATGCTGAAATTGACATTTTAAATACTTTGTGTATAATAATACTTTGATTATACCCACCATTTCTTTTGTTTCTTGAAGCACAAACTTGTTATAGCCATTTTCTCTAGATTCCGTTTTAGAATTACACCCTATTTTGCTTTTGATTTAGGGCCTTGACACTCTGACTCCTCTGAGGAGAAGAAAGGTGTGTTTTCTCTCTCTCACTTATGAATGTATTTCTATTTTACCTAATCTCAAGGTATTTTTGAAGAGTATCTTGAGCTTTCCTCAAGAGGGACTCTTTGACCTAACTCCTCTTTCTCTGGCCATACTTTTGAGGATGAGGCTATTTGAAATCCTTACTAATGCTTATAAGGGTCCTCAGAGGTAGACAGAACTGGCCTTTACAAGGCTGGAATTGGAGCCAAACTGGATTCTTGGATCATGTGTCTCCTGCCGGTTATGAAGCTGCCAGACTCCATCCCAGTGGGTGGAAATGGACACCAGTCCCTGAGGAAGTGATGGCCGCACATAGGCGTCTGCTACCTCTGCTGCTTCCTCTCCTCCATGAGGAAGGAAACCGTGGGCTTTCCTAGGCATTTTTCTTCTCTCTTAACTCGGAGGGACTGAAGATTCTTGGACTTTGGAGTTTGGATAGTGAACCTAAGCCTGGAGGGGTTTCCAGAGAGCAGACGGTTCCCATCTCTGGACAGTTGTTACTTTCTTTCTCCACCCCCCTTCCGGCGCTGTACAATTCATTCCATCTCCAGAATTTCAGTGCACAGGGTTAGAAAGTCTTAGTGGAGTACCTGGAGTTCAAAGCCAATGCAAGGCTTTAACGTGGAGACACTGAAATGGAAGGAAGGGAGTATACCACTGAACTTTCTTCCTGCAGATGAAATATAATTTATATAAATATGCCAACTCTTTCCTAACTTATTTATCAGATTTGCATTCCACATATCCAATGACTAGTTCTCTTGAGAGGTGCTGAGGAAGAGTGTTACTAAAATTATAAACATCTACTTTTCATTGATAAGGCTCTTCCAAAGTTTACAGTATGAATTTGGTCTGTAGTTAGAATTCCTCAAATTAAATATTTAAAAATTTTAAGCGCAAATTCAGCTCTGAATCTCTAGAAAATAGTGTGTAAGGGATAGATCTGTTTAAGCAGATCATGAAGTTAAGGGACCATGTGCTTTATGTGCTTAACAACTTCTTCAGGCCGTTTTAGGTCCCTTTTTCCATCCAAGAAAATTGAGAATGTTATGCTTTTCTTTTCTTTTTCTTTTTTTTTTTACATTGTGGCACACACAGACTTGCCTCTCTAGTTTCGATTCCCTTGATTATTTCAACAAGAATGGCTAAGATAAAATAAATCTTCAAAAAGGACATAAACACCAGCCTTTCCTACTGCTTCTAGTCCCAAAGCATGCATTAAACACTTACCATTTACCCAGCATGCCGAAGGGTGCTGTGTGGAACAAAAGGGAGAGGAGCCCCATAGAAGCTCCCCCCACCCCCTTGCAGAGTTTCTGAGTGAGGGAAGGAAGGGCTGGAGCCGAGGAAGGGGGAGACCCACTCATCAGAATCTCAAGGCTCTGATCCTTTAAATCCCCATCAGGGGGAAACGCTCAGAAGAAGAGCCCAGCGTCAGCCCTCCTCCGTCTTTGAAAGGTGGAGTAGCAGTGGGGACAGAGTGGAGATGGGGTGGTGGACTGGTTTATTTGTGATAGACTGACTGGCTTTAATTCTCCACAGTAGTGGGTTTGAGGGCAGCAATGCAAAAGGCAGCTTCTTCTTATTTTTTTCCTTTTTAACAATAGCTTATGAGCAGCTTTCGCGACAAAATCCTCATCCTTCTCATCTTTTCTAATTCTTCATGGTATTCCCCCTAGAGGCGCAGGTAAGTGCTGGGGTCTAGCCCTCAAAGAGGCTGATATTCTCCAGACATGTCCACAGACACTTGTAAGTTGAGAGCTGAATCCCCTGTCAGACACATTTTCCGTGTCCAATCGTGCCTGTCCCACCTCGCCGACACTGATAGTCCTGGGAGCCAGTCCTGATGCCAACCTGTATTGAACTCCTAGATGTGAGGACACTTCTTTGAAGGGCAGCTTGGGCTAAAACTTGACCTTTCCGAGCTTTGGGAGCTAGGCAGGGGAGCTGCTGGGGAGAGAGAGATTTCCTGGTTATTGCTACAGGGAGTCTGTTTACTTGCCTTCAAGGGTCACAGACATCTGAATGGGCTTCTCTGGCTCTGCTCTTGGGTTTGGTTTCAGAGGACCCCGTCCTGTGGAATGCCGCTCCCCATCGCCCTCCCCTTACCCCGTGAGGTATGGGACTTTTATCCCACAGTGGAGTTCAAGATTTCCCCCTGGAACGTAGCAGCTTGCTTGCAAGAACAGCAGTTGGAAAGGCTGTTTCAAGTGGAGTTTACTGTTGTTGTATAAACCTTCATTTAAAATCGACTATAAAATGTTTCTGAACCTGCCAAACACGCATTAAAATATTTTGCTCCATGTATGCCTATGTGTAACATTTGGTTTCTAAAGAGCTTTAATCAAGTAATCTTCAAGTAGGAAGTTATTCATCTTTATTGCCAGTCGGTTCTCAGTGGTGGTCGCGGCAACAATCTTTTTATTGCTTCTGTGTTTAGTTGTTCTTTGACATGATAGAAGTCAGCTGCAGTTCAATGAGCTCACTATTTGTGCAACTTAATTGCTTGCTTCCTTCAATACATACTCAATTTTTCCTTTTATGAGCAGGGCTGTTGGAAAAATTAAGCTTAAGGATATAGCCATCCACTGTTAATTAACCTCCTTCCCAAACACATTAGTAAAATAGGTCAAATAACTGCTGAGTGCTAAGTGTACTGTTTCTAAGGTCCTCCTCAGCTGAGAAGCGAATCCTGCACTAAGTGAACAAATGTTGGAGCTTTGAGCATTTTCTGGAAGCTCTGATGACATAAGAATAATGCTTTGTAACACAGCATTCCCTGCTGCACCATCTCCTCGAAGTTGATATGTTGTTTGACTTTGTCTGGCTCTTCCATGGGTTTAGTTTGTTTTATGTTATATCAACTTTAAAAGAAATAAAAAGCTGCTTCTCCTTTTCTTTTTTTCTTCTTTCTTTCTAGGTACTGCTTGCTTTCAAAGGAGGATCCTAAATTCAGCTTCCCTTTTAGATAGTGACCACTGCTGTCATTTGGACTCACAATTCCTAGAGTAATCTGAATCTTTGTGAGGGTGTATACATGTTCATGATGAGTATAAAAAATACACTCAGTGAGGGAACTTCTCTATTAAAATAGATTTACATAGAGCTCTTATAATGTCTCTCTTGTCAGGGTTATATTCGGATGGAAAATCACTTTAATTGCAGTGGTAAAGGGCTGATTGGAGCTTTGCCAACTTGGCAGAAAATATTTTGAAGTTTATGGACTTAGAAAGAAAAAAAAAGAAAATGTGATAGTTTCTGAATTTGGTAGGAGACAGGAAAATGTCAGGGACCAGTTTATACTCTTAAAAAGAGCAAAGCAAATGCAAACAAAGTGAAAATGGAATACTATGCCAGAGCTCAAGGCTGAAGATCGTATTTGTGATATTTATCCTTTATCTCTAGTTTCCACATTTAGCCTTTAATTAGGAAAGAGTAGGGGAGAAAAAAAAAGAAACCCAACCAACTCTTCAAATAAACCTTAAACCTATAACCAATAAATACAGAAATTTCTTTAAAATTTATTCCTCAGTTGTAATCTAAATCTTACAGCTATATTTTCTTTAGGTAGAAATCTACATTTCTAAAATCATCTGCTCTGATAAGATCATTACCAAATAATCGCTGGTTCAGTACTCTTCCAAACTCTCAGGGCCTCCCGATGTGGGCCTATTTCTCGCTTTGCACTTACAGTGAAAAGCATCTTGCAGCACCTTTTTTTCCAGTGTGATTTCAGGATATCGATGACACAGAATGATGTTGAAATGGTAACCTTTGGGCCTCTTGTTTTGCCTACTTGCTGGAGGGCTAATGATCCTTTGCCAGTCTAGACCCCAGAGGATTGTTAGGAAACTTAATTAGCTAGTGCTTGTTGGGGGCCTTGAAACAAAACAAAAAAAATGTCTTCCCTGTATGTTACTTTGTCCGGAGGTAAAGCTTGCAAGAATGACCTCATTCATATTCATTAGTTGTGGGTGCTAAAGTTTATCCTTCTTCTCTTCTGCCCCCTCAGTTCTGAGATGCAAATGGAAGATTGTTGACACCTGGGAAATAGTTGCACCATCTGAAAAGTTGAGTATGGGAGGAGGGGCATTGCATTCACACATGCCTGTAGATACTTTTGTCTCTATCATTTGTGTGGATGGCTCACAGATTCCAGATTGCGGGTAGTGGTGGTGGGGGTGGGTGGGTGCTATAACTTTTGGTGGAGAAAGAACAGCTATGAATCAAAGTCAAGGGATTGAGTTAAAGCTTTTATTCCTGTATAACCAATTATGATGGCAAATTTCATATCTTTTAAAAGTAGAAGATACTCATCTATAAGTAAGGGAGAAAGTAGAAGTCCAGGACTGGTGGGTACAAGAAAGTATAGAATCTTGAAAAATTTTGAGGTCTTTAGTCTAATATTCTAAAAAATATTCTCACACAGAGCACTGTTGCCAACCTGCATGAAGCATAGTGGCAAATACCAGGTTTAACTTTTTAAATATTGTCTTTAGAAGAGCTAGACCTTTGCCTCCAGAGAACATGTTGGGTCGTGTTAAGCTTCTGTGAGTTAGTATCTTGCTCATCTTATAGATTGTTTTATTATTTCTTTAGGATATGTTCCTTATTTCTTAGGGGTATGTTTTCTAGTCATCATCCATTGATTTGGAATAAGTAAATCCCCCATGGGAGAGTGGAGAGCCATCGAGATACTTCCTACAATCAGCAGGTGGCGCTGTGGACACTACAGTGGCGAAGAAACTGACATTTAGGAGGCAAAGATGCAAGGAAAGCCGAATGATGAGATGACTTGAACTCCTCTTCGGCTCTCAGGGAGGTTCACAGGGGCATCTCAGAAAGCCACAAACCAGTTCTGAATGTGGGAAGCTGTGTGGATTAGCCTTATGAGAACATCCTCTCTGATTTTTAAAGTCGGCTTTCAGGCTGCATCAATTGATACCTGTTTAAATTCTACATATAGGCTATTGCTCAGAGTCAAAACACAAACTTGAAAGGAGAATTTTTAGGGAATTTAGAAATCAGTATTTACTCGTATCTAAAACTGCAGAATGTGAACTAGGATCTCAAGCCCGGTGTGTTTGTTATATAGAACTACATTTCATGCTCACAATTATTATCCATTAGGGAACCATGTTAATGATTAATGTGATTTATTTAGTTATATTAAAGAGGCAATGAGGACATTTTTCTGACATCCATTTTATCCTCTACATTCTCAGTCATCTATGACTCTTCTTATCTTTAAAAGTTTATTTGAAAGAGATTTCTGTAAACTGACTTTTATTTTTATTATTTTATCTTTTTAAACATTTTATTTATTTATTTGACAGAGAGAGAGATCACAAGTAGGCAGAGAGGCAGGCAGAGAGAGAGGGGGAAGCAGGCTCCCCGCTGAGCAGAGAGCCTGATGCGGGGCTCGATCCCAGGACCCTGAGATCATGACCTGAGCCGAAGGCAGAGGCTTAACCCACTGAGCCACCCAGAAGCCTCTGTAAACTGATTTTTAGAAGAGACTTTGTGCATAAATTTTTGCTTCTTTGGAAGTGCTGCATTTAAGTGGTCAAGTTGAATAAACATATAGCAATAAATACTTACTTCCAAGTGAAGCCTTCCTGAAATAGCAGGAACTTTCCAAGGCTCTCTTGTGAAGGTTGGCACTTGTCTCTTTTTCCCTGGGACATCAGAAGGGAACTCCTTTTGTAGATTAGACCAGAGGCGATGGAGGTCCTGGGGAGGAAATGTAATTTCTCTCAATAAATGTTTCCTAAGCTGAGGCCTCTTGGGAACACTGCCTTTCTACCAGAAATGTGGACTTTTCTCCCTGATGAATTTCTGCTCTCTGGTGTTTGGAAGACTTTTCCTCTCTGCCTCCAGGGCTAGAAACTAGCATGGGTGTTCTAATGGTGACAGAGCCCGTCCTCCCAGGGGACAGCTGAGGGAGCTGTGAATGTGGGTGGATGCCAGCCCAGAAGTCAGTATTAGATGGATCATCCCATTGTACAGGAAGGCAAGGAACCGGGGGTGGAGGTGGGGAGAGGAACAGCGAAGGCGACATAGGACAAGGTGGCAGAAATCAGGATCTGAGCGTGAGAGGACAGGATTCCAGGGGCCATTCTCACCCAAGTCTAGAACCTTGCATGTTCCAGTCTATCCGGTCCAATGGGAGCTGAGGCAGGCAGCTGGCTAAGGAGCCCAGGGAGGATGCTGTGAGTGGTCTCACCACGTGGCTGGAAAGTCTGACCAACTAAGGGGACCTGGGAATGGAAACCAGTTTACTGTATATTCAGAAACGGGGATATTTCTGATTCACCAGGACAGGCCCCTCTCTTATTTCTTGGAACAGATTGCTCTCCTCTGAGCCTGGAGCCTGGGCAGTGCTTGAGCAGCAATGAGGAGCATAAGTTTCCTGTCACTTCCTCTTTGGCAGGTTGTGTCTGCAGACACTGGCTCCCATACCCCATAATTACTTTTTCACATTTTTTAATATAGTAACACATGGTTGGGCTTGTGGTGGGGGAACCGAGTGATGCCTCCGGGGCATGAACACTATAAATAACTTCAGGGATTGTTTTATATGGTTAGGGAAGGAAGCAGTTTCTTAAGAAATAGCTCCAAGCAAAGAAGCAGAGTTTAGGAACAAATAACTTTTATTTTCAGTAGCCCCTTCGCCTTTCATATTTCTCTATAGATCAGAAATCTTATTGGTAACCTATTTTCTCACCAGGCAGTGATGCCAGCTCTTAATCTGAGTGCTTGTGGCAGCCATCTTGTCATTTAGAGAAATGTGTGTATATTTTGTTTACGAACATGACACTTCAAGTGATCGAGTCCATTGCCTAGGGTTAGCTTTTGATCGTCAGCTCCCTGACGGGCAGCCGCATGCAGGTGTATGTGCTGACTGAAGGCCCATGTTGTTGGAAGGGACGACAATAAGTAATCTAAAATAATTCCTCGTGACTTCAACACAATTTTTAAACCATCCAAGGCAGTGTGAACTTGGAGCTTCCTGGGAATGGCAATCTCGGACATTTATTGTGGAGTTTAGTTATTTACCATTTTTCATTGGCAAGAAATTTTCCTTTCATTTGATCTTTCAATGTATTTTAAATTTTTTGCTTCTTTTTTATTGAATGGAGGTTGACAACAGCTGATTAAGATTATCTTTCAATAACTGCCCTTTATATGTTTCAATGGCCTGGTCTCTGAACTTGCACATAATTTAATAATTAACACTTATATAAGATAAACCCTATTTTTTATTAAGTAGAAATCTACTAGAAAAATTTCTACATGTAGCAGAAATATTCCAAAAACACTCTGCAGATTTCACTACAGGGTCTTATGCTTTAGCTTAACCCGTAGTTGTATAAATTTGATTTGTATCGTTCCCTTCTAAAGCAGAGCAAGTACTTCGGATTATCTTTGCATTATACATAATGTCTTTTTGGAATATATTTATATCACCGAAAGGCAAAGACGGGAGCTCAGTAGAGGAGATATAAAACTGCAACTGGGAGGGTGCCTGGCTGGCTCAGTCAGTAGGACACACAACTCTTGATCTCGGGGTCCTGAGTTCAAGCCCTATGTTGGGCATGGAGCCTACTTACAAAATAAAACAAGACAAAATAAACTCACAACTGACGTAATTAGGCATGAAAATACCTCATTTCACCCTTAGCAAACTCATTCACTGAAGTAAAACTGTGTGGGCAAACGGAGCTGATCTTACCTCTTGGATCCTGCATCAGTACTGTATAGTCAGTGGGGGAGCAGGGACAAAAATTTCAGCGAGAGGCAAGTTGGTGGGACAGGGCAAGGGGCAGTGGGACACATTCTCACGGGGGGAGGGGGAAGCATGAGGGAAACCCAGATCCATATCCTTCATTCTTTTGGGCCAGTATTTGCTGAACTCTGTGGCACTGTGCTTCAGGTTTCCAATCTGACAAGCACAGATGGAAATTTCTCCGTCTTTCGAAGGGAAAGTACATTTTACTTCTCTCCTGAAAACGTGTTCTTCTAGACAGTGGTGGTTCCCTCGTCAGAGGCCTTGACCTGTAGGGCCCCTGACTGTGGTGCTGTGGCGTTTGCCTCTCTGATGAGTCACAGAGACTGTGGTTGGATTGTCGTCTTCAGTAAATGATGCCGTTTGATAATTTTACTTTAAAGACTTCGCTAGTGCTGCGAATCCGATAGAGCATATGTTTTGATGTGGTGCGCTGACAGCTATAGTATCTATCAAAAGGGACTATGATGGATTAAATAGCAGGATGCTCTTCTCTCATGGAGTAGCAGCACTTATGAGGGAAAAGGTCCGTATTGTTTCCTGGGCCCTATCCCCTGAAACCCTACGTGAAGTCCTATTGGATTAACCGGGCCGACACCACAACTGCAAGTTCTTGTTAACCGTATGGGCCAAAAAGGCCCTAACGCAAAAAATCCCTGTTATCAAGTCAGCCCTTTACAAAAAATATTTCCAGAAAGTACTTGTACCTGTTCTCTGCCATGTTACATTTTTTTTTTAGATGATTACACGCTTATGCTAGGGAATGGCGTGTCGCCAAAAGCAGAGTCTGCCTGCTGGAGTTTCAATAGTGCTCATTATGAAGGAGAAGAAGTTTCTATTCCTACACTTGGAAGGAAAAAGGCAGTCACAGATAAAGTGTATGATATGATTACCGTTGCTTTAGATAACCACAAGTATTACTTCCGACATGATAAGGGATTGTTTTCTGTCTTGATCATACAGAGCTTGACTGAGGCTTTTTAGAAGGGGTGAGGGCATTTTTGAAGGCCACTTGATCAGTTTGGAACCTGTGGGAGCATGACCTTGCCACGTAGATAAAAATCAACTCTGGTTTTAGCTACCACAGCAATTGCAGTGAGGGTGGGGGAGCCCTGGGAAGAGGTTTGGAAGAGGGGAGCACATGGCCCTAGCGACTGCCCCAGAGTGATTTAGAGGCCTTGTGAGGAGACATTGTGCATATCAGAATCCGCTAGATGGTTCTTTTTGTTGTGCTAACCTCATTCAGATTAGGTTCTTTGGGAGGACTAGGATGCTCAGCTCCTCAGAAGGGTGTAAATTATGGAGGAAGATTTACTTTTAGTCAAGCAGAAGGGTTAACCCTCAATACCTGATTTGCTGGAGCAGATATGAACAGGGAAATTACGGGACCGATGAGAATTTAATGAAAATTCAGTTACATAAGGGAATTACAAGTCCGCTTTTGACAACTGGGGTGCTGCTCAGGCAAATATTGTTTTAGACTTTCAGTAGCCTTTGGTAGGAAAACCAGACAAGAGGATAAAACTCTAAAGTTGAGGGAAATTATCAAGAGATAAGAAATGGCGGTTTCTCCTTTCCAATACTTTACCAAGTGGCTAATTGATGGACTATTGATTACAACATAAAATCCAGAGGGGAAAAATCGGAATAGAATCTGAGGATTTAAAACAAATGTATGCATTGCATGTATGCATGTAAGCATGTGTGTGTGTGTGTGTGTGTGTGTATACAGTTAAAAAGAAAAACTCCGATTTGAATATTAGTCATTTCCGCAGAGTTGCCAAGATGTCAAAAGAGGCCAGATGTATAGGACAAGCTCCTTAAAATGTAATGGGGTGTGTTTTGATGCTTTTTGTCCCTTGAGACTGGTAACACCAGGGACCAGTGTTAAGTATAGGGAAAAAAGAACAGAGGCTTTAGTTTCTCCGACTTTCCCACTCCTCTTCCTATGGTTGTTGATGCCACACTCCGTGGGATTGCGTTTTTACCACCTCCTGGTGCAACTACTGGCAGGCAGGGTGGTGAGGTGGGGCGACTTTGCCTGCATGAGCACTTGTCCTGGCTCAGTTCTAATACTCAGAATGTCACTCAAGCCTGTAGGTCTCCAAGAAGAGACCACTTCTCTGTTTCGAATGGTAATGAGGAAAAAGTTATACGTTCCCCTTGCTGTCTTCAGTTTTCTGTCCTTCATGAGAGATGCAATCAAGCTTGGGAACTTCCCTTTTTGCTTAGCAGGGATGTGATTACCCAACTTTTGGCAACATGCTTGGGATTATCCAGATGGAAATGCTATTTAAGAGCCAGGTGTTAGGGTTTAGCCTTTTAAAAATTAAAATATCCTCAGATGAGCTTTATTTGTACTTCCCTTACCGTCCTTCATGTGGGCATGGGCAGTGGTGGAAATGCAGGTTCAGAAGTTTCTGAGTACTAACCGTAGCTCTCCAGACAGTTTGGATAGTTTCTAGCCAGGGGCTTGGCCAACAAGCTGATAGGTACCTTTTTCCATCGTCAGCCCTCTCTTTGGTACCCGGAACTGAAGCCTGTATCCCTGCATTGCTAGGTTTGTATTAGAGATAGGGCTCCTCCCGCACCCTGCCTGTCTGTCAATGAGTTTCCGGAGGGCTGTTCTATTGGAGAGACCCTCTACTTTAGGGAGTTAGGGTGTTCAGAAGCCACTTGGCTGTGTGGCTACCTCCTTGCCTTTATGAACTGGGAATAACCCCCATGGCATTCGTCTTACTAGTCAGCTCTCAAGTTCTTTATAAATTATATTTCATGTGTCTCTTTGTAAAAAAAGTTTCTTGTGGACATAATTCTTGTCACTTTCCATTCTTTCTTTCCACTTCAGCTCCTGGAGTTCTTGCTAGAGACAGGGACTCGCTCCCTTGCTTGGGAGGGGTTCGAGAACTCCTGCTGCTCAGGGGTTAGGGCAGATTTGCTGTTGTTGCCTTGCTGCCTTCTTTTCAAAGCGCCGCAGGTCACATGATGACTTCCAGGCCCAGATGGGGAGACGATGTGGATAAAAGTATTTAGCAAGAGATCAAAAACTGGGCTGCACGTCTAAATGGCTTGCCTTTTAGACAAAGCACATTAGCCTCTCACCCAGATGCGGTTGGGGGGAACTGTCAATACGGCACACAGGTGGCACGGTTATCTGGCCATTTACTGCCTGATGCCTTGGCGACTGCTGCCAGCCCTTCAGAAATAGGAAATGACTAATGATGTGGTGGAAATTATGAACCAGGATTAATAAAACTTGAAAAGGAACAGTCTTCAGTGTTTGATCCTCCTTGGAGGAAGTTAAGTCTGAGTCCTAGATTCTTTTCCCTGAGGTGTTCTTCTGATTTCTTCTGATTACTCGGCTGTGGTGGGAATCTAGGCTGGAG
>JAPYYJ010003369.1:0-11667 GCA_028533885.1 Nasua narica | reverse complement strand
CTTTAATTCATCTGAGAACCTCACGGTGTTTTACAAGCACTAATTACTGAGAATCTCACCAGGCTTAACTAAGACAAGCAAAGTCTTCAGCGCAGATCCTATTTTTAAAGTTGGTAAATAGGAAGAGAAATACACTATTGTGAAGAGAACTGCGAGAAAATTAGGAGAAAAAAACAGCTGGCTGACATCACAAGCTGTTCTTTTCAGGCCCTGGCCTCCATGTAACAGTATGAAATTCATCCTAGGAATAGTTTTTCTTTCCTTTAAGATTTTGTGTATTTATGTGAGAGAGAGAGAGAGAGCTACAGAGAGCACAGCGGGGAGCAAAGGGAGAAGCAGACTCCAAGCTGAGCAGAGAGCCCACTCAGGACTCAATCCTAGGACCCTGAGATCATGACCTGAGCCGAAGACAGATGCTTGATGGCACCCCGAATAAAGATTTTCTCTTTTTTATTTTTTTTTTTAAGATTTTATTTATTTATTTGACAGAGAGAAAGAGATCACAAGTAGGCAGAGAGGCAGGCAGAGAGAGGGGGAAGCAGGCTCCCTGCTGAGCAGAGAGCCCTAGACGGGGCTCGATCCCAGGACCCGGAGATCATGACCTGAGCCGAAGGCAGATGCTTGATGGCATCCCGGAATAACGATTTTCTAGTAAATCTATTTATTCAAAAAATCTTATTGAGAGGTTCTAAGAGGTAGAGCTGGACTGAGGCTCGAGGGATAAAAGAGTGTATTTGGGATGAGAGACATGGAGATGGGCCCTACAATATCCTGCCATAAGCTCCAAGGAGAAGCTACCTGTAAAGGTCAGTGGGAGCAGAAAGCAAAAGGGCCCTTAATCTACTCAGGAAATTGGAATTCTGGCTGGAAGCACTTCTACAGAAGTAGGAAATGGGTTTTCAGGGGAAAAAAAGAAAACCCACACAAACAAACAAAACAAACAAAAAAACCCACCTAATTTGCAAAGGCATGGAGCCTTGCTTCTGAATCCAAAGATAATTTGGTATGGTTTTTGACTGGGGAAGAAAGCTGTGCACATGAAAACGAGTAGTGTGAAGAGGAAAATAGAGGTTAGCAAAGAAGAATATCTTATTCCACAAGTAAACCCTCTGTTCTTTCAAGCAAAACCTGAATTACAATCACTTGGTACATCAAAATGATATCTGGCACGTGCTTTCAAAAAACCTATATTGTAACAGTACTTCCCAGAATCTGATTAATTGATATTGCAGTTGCCTGGCTTTTTAGCTTCTTCTAACTTTGTTAGAAAATCATGCATTGTAATCTTTTATTCTATGTTTCTTCCTCCAAAGGGATCAGGAGCAGGTTTCCATTGGAAATGGGTTTCCTTGCCTTATTGAAGGTAAATATTTCTAGTTTAGTATGGATATAATATACATCCTGTCATTTGTCATTGGTAGTTTTGTAAAAGTGGGCTTGTAAATAAAATGTAAATGTTTCTTTCCTTTCTATCTCCACTAAAGTTGAAAACGTAAAGATGAAAAATGCATTTATCCACCTCCCTCTCTACCCTATAAAAGATTCAAAATCAGCTTAAACTCCAAAATTTTAGAAAGCTGTTGACAAAAAGGATGAAGAAGTGTTTTGCCAATCGAGATGGCATTACTGTCACTGTTAATTTGCTTTAAATTGCCATAGAAAAGAGATACTCATTTCATGCTAGCATTTCTCATAGGCTGAAAACCAACTAGTGAATATTATATTTTACGGGCTCAGACATGAAGTGCATGGCTAACTATTAATCTTGCAAACTACTACACTTACAGCCACAACCACATACCTAGTGGACTCAGGCAATAAAATAACTTACGACTTGGTTAAAATACTTAAGTGTGAGTTTGAAAAACAATGTCTCCTTGTTCCATCTGAAATGATCCCAGATTCTGCGAACAGACTTAACTGTTCATCGTGGGGTGAGCAACTTTCTAAAGAGAAAAATAGCAGCATTTCATGTTTTCACATTTGTCTTTTTCTTGTATTTCCTAAAAACCGTGAAATCTGTTCGAAACCAACAGGCATAGTCCATAGGAAGAATTTATATGTGAGAACTTGGGATAGAGATCATTCATTCATCTATGCAAACATTTATTGATCTTCTTTTATAAACAAAGTACAGTGTTACAAATCGACAAAATAATTAGAAGACTACATTTTGCCATGTATTTGGAAAAAACAAATGTTATTACATGAAAGTGATTCAGTGTTGTAAGCATTGTAACATGTATTTGGAGAACCCTTAGGAGGAAAGATTGCTAGCTCTGCCTATGAGGGCTAAGAAAAGCTTTACATTCATGCTAAATTGAATAACTGTATTCAATCAGACTTGATAGAATTATATATATAAATATATACATATACTATGACATAAGTCATGATGGGTGGACGATCCCTAAACATTGACCTTGGTCTGTTATCTGCTTTGCACAAGGAGGTGTTAGTGGACGTAAGACCAGCAGAAGCTTAAAACTTGCTCACAGATTTGGCCTTCCTCTTGCCCTCCAGAAGAATATTCTCTGGAGGGCAACTATCAATCCAGCAGAGGGACCAGAGCAAACCATCAGTCTAGAACCACACCAAGCTGGTCTGTAGCCTGAAGCAGAGTCACTAAGCTAAGCCCAGCCTGGATCATTCAAAGTATAGTCAAACTATAGTCTTGGGAACATACAAGTAAATGCTGGCTTTTGCAAGCCACTGAGTTTTATTGTCCTGGTTTTCATTTATTTTTAAGTAGTAAACCTGACATACAAATATTTAAGCTGGATTTTAGTTTTTAAAAGATTTATTTATTTACTTTAGAGAGAGAGAGTGAGGTGAGGGGCAGAGGGAGAGGGAGAAAGAGAATCTTCAAGCAGACTCCCCAATGAGCATGGTGTCCAACTCAGGGCTTGATTCCAGGACCCTGAGATAATGACCGGAGCCGAAATCAAGACTTGGCCGCTTCCCCAAATGAGCCACCTAGGTGCCCCTTTAAACTGCATTTTAAAAGATGAATAAGAATTTTCTAGGAGGGCATAGAGGAAAGATATTCCAGGTAGATGGACTAGTATATAAAGAAGGGAATAAAGGCAAGAAGTTACATATATTTATAAAGTATCAAGTAACTAGATATTGCCAATATGCAGGTTATATGAAGTGATTAGCTTAAAATTAAATTGGAAAGGTTGGTTGAGACCACATTCTCAAAGAGTTAGGAATATATTCCCTAAATTACAACTAGATAATTTTTTAAGGAATATAATATTACATTATAATATTAACCCCCCTGGGTTAACCTGTCAGGCAGTAAAATTCAAGGGCCCTTTTGTGTTTATTCCAAAGCATTGATCCAAGGTTGAGTGTTTAACTGATTTACCCCTTATGTCTCCACACAAATGTTTTTTCTTGGCACAATGCTTTCTGTTGAGGCCAAAACTTTGCTCTTACAGCAAGAGCTCAGTGAGTTTAATTCTTTAACTTGGCATCAGGGACCTAAAGTAATCTGGAGGAAGAGAAAGCAAAAGTTGAAATCCCTCTGACTTTTACAGGTCCCAGCTATGCAAGGAATCAACATGAAGGACCATTTGGTTTTCATCAGCATTTACACTGGGACTGACTTTAATTCAGTGCATTTAGATTCCCTCGAAAACCTCTGCCCTCCCTGCAAACACAGCAAAACTTGAAGTAATCTTTGCCAACATCAGGAAACATAGCATATGAGACACCCCTTTGCAGTCTCTGAAGGCGGCAAGAGATGTGGCTACAGTCGTAGTGAATATGCTGGAGATTTATGAGTACTATGATTGTGGTTCAGGGAGTCTGCTCAAGCAGACATAAATCTTAGTAAAAGAGTCAGTCAAGCCATATAAAGATGCCACAAGGAAAACCACAACTGTCAAGGGCTGTACTTATTGGCGATACAAAATCAAGGAATGCTATAAATCTTGTTTACATATAGATAGACCCCTCTTGTTCTAAGTCATCTTAATATTTAGCAATATTTCTATGTCACCAATCAAGAGACTAGGCAATAGTGACTAGAGGAAGATACATCAGTGATTACAACAAAAGACTGTAATAATTTCTAGTATTTATGTAGTAGTCTCTGGTTTACAATGTGCTTTCACATTCACTATCTTATTTTTAAAACCACCATAAACTTGTGGATCAGGCAATACTGATATTTTCTAACTGCTTCCATGCTTGAGATAACGAAGCCTTAGAAAGTTTAATAAAAACTTGCCTGAGCTCTCAGAGTTTGTTAATGACTAGAGACTCTAAATGGGTCTTTTGACTCCTTCACCAACCCAAGGAATCTCAAAATGATCACATGGATTGAAGGAATCTCAAAATAATCACATTTCCATTGATTGAGCTCTCAGAGTCAGCTCTAGAGTCAGAGTCTGACTATATTCTATAGTCAGAGCTATAGGATACAGCTCTGAGTCAGCTATATCCTATAGCTAGGATATAGGATCATTGCTATAGACTGAAGATTTGTGTCTCCCTCCCAAATTAACACATTGAAACCTAACCTCCACTGGGATGGAATTAGGAGGTGGAGCCCCTAGGGAATTATTAGATCATGGGGTGGTGCCTTCATCAGTGGGATTAGAGCCCTTATCAAGGAAACCCCAGAGAGCTTCCTGTCCCTTGCTCTATATGAGGATAGGTGAAAGGAAGGCTGTCTACGAACCAGGAAGCCATTCTTCACCAGACACTGACTGCTGACACCTTGATCTTGGACTTCCCAACCTCCAGAGCTGTGAGAATAAATGTTATTTAAGCTACCCCATCTAAGGTATTTTTGTTATCACAGCCCGAATGGGCTAAGAAAAGCATCCATTTTGTTCTGGGGAATTTTCTACCAGACATGACTGTTACTTGGCCAACCTAATAAAGTCAAGGGAGGGCTCCTAGTGGGATGGGAACAAGTGATTAATCACTGGAACCACAGTAACCTTTGCATTCATGTAATGCCTCAGAGTTTAAAAAACATTTTCATAACTAAAATTAAAATTATTGATTTTAACTCTGTTACATGTTTTCCAAGGGGAAGCATTTGTGTCAAAGTAGTTTAAATTGTTAAGTCATAGGATCTGACTTACATAAATTCTTATATATCGCTTAACAAGCTCTAATTCCATGATTATTCAATTGAGGAAACATGCCCCCAGCAGTGAAAGATTTGCCAAGAATAACCTATTCGGTTAATTAACTGAAACTCAAAACCTGTTACCCTAACTCCCGGTCAGACATAACACAATAAACCCTATTCATATTGTGCTGCAGAAATGCTGGAAAAGGATCATTTGATCTTATTCCTAGTTTCAAATTCCCAGCTCCAAATCCCCATCCAGTCAACACATGAAAACCACACACACACACACACAGCTTTAGGAATTCTGACTATATCCAGATGTCAGTTGTTGTCACCCTCTTCTTTGTAACTTAGACAAAACTGTTCTGGCCAAAACGTTTCTATAAATTGCCAAGGGCTTAGTTTTCATGGAGTGATTTTCTGCACCCTCTGACCGTTGCTTTCAGTAACCTGTCACCTCCAGCAGCCATTTGATCTGTTGTACACCAACCCAAATGGGACACTCAGCCCTTTTTTAATTTTTTAAAACAATATATGTAAGTAAAACATGAATACAAAGTTCACTGAAGGCTTTGTGTGATTGGAAAGGTCTGCGTCTCAGAAAAGCATATTACTTAAAAAACTGGCAATAGGTATTAATATAAGAATTCTTTAATCACCCCACAGTAGAAGTTTCTCATTGGTCATTTAATTGGTCATATTTCTTTTGGATCCCCACTCTCTTTCCTCATAACTCAATTTTCATTAAACAAATCTGCAAAATAATTTCACTTTCTATCCATTATTCTACCTGCCTCTGCATACTCAAAAACTGTAATATCCTCCAAATAAAGGCCACATGTTCAGATTTCCCCTTTAGCAGGACAGAGGAGCTGTCAAAAGCATTGAAATCCATTCATCCTTTCTTCCTCCCACCTCTCACTCTCAGTGGGAGGTTGCAATGATGAGGAAGCAATGCTCACACTAGATACCCACTTTAGAGAGTGGAAGTCACTACATTCAACTCAGGTTTTCAATCTCACTTTTTATAATCCTGTTCTAGGAAGTAAGTGAAGAATTTCCCTTGCAAATAGCAGCTGGCTGTCAAAATTGCTTGACATTCTGTCAGTGTAAGATACCAATCCTGAGTCTCTGCAACGTCAACTGACGGTTGAGTAAACCATGTTTAAACAAAGAGCCAGTGTGTGTGCAATGGTTCAAGATGCTAATACAGGTAACCTGCCATGATTTAATTACCTAGAAAGTTATATCTTTTTATGTTTTAAAAGCAATATGTACCCTGATTCTTGGATCTCCATTTCCTTGAGTAAAATTCTCTACTATTTTCTGTCTTTGGGCCATACAATAGGCAATAATAATCAGGAAAAAAATGCACCTCCTACATTTTCACAGCTACAGAAACTTTTTATGTTGGACATGATAAGGAGAAAAGCTCATGTGGTTATCTCCAACCCCAGGGTTTGTCTGGAAGCTGGTGATGATGTTAGAGTTAGTGTCATGGTTAAGCACACAGCACTAAAGTCAGAGTTCCTAAGTTCAGATACTGGCTACACCACCCATCATGTCTGATCAATAGCAAATTACTAAATGTCATCTTATATAACCTATAAGTAGCATTTGACACAATTTATCGCTTCTCCTTGAAACACTTTTTCCCTTCCCTTTCTTCGATGTTACTCCTGACTCACTGGCAGCTCCTTTTCTGTGTTTTTCATGGGTGCCTCCTCATTTCTTTGACTTCAAAATGTTAAGATGCCCCAGAGGTCTGCCTGTGACTCTCTTTTCTATCTATTCTCACTTCCTTAGTAACCTCAATCAGTTTTATGGTTTTTATTTGGCACAGATTTCTCTCCTGAACTCCAGATTCATTTGGCCAACTCTAAGTCCAAAAATGAGTTCATGATCCACACACTCTCTCCCCCAACAAACCACTTCTTCCTACAATGTGCCTCAACTCAGGGGATGGCAGGTATATTTCTTCACCATTCTTTTCTCTGATAACTACAGTAAATCAATCAAAACTGTCTATCTTATTGTCAGATATATACAGGATCTGACTACTTCTCACCATTCTACTACCTTCAAGTTACCAAAATCTCTTGCCTAAATGATAGCTCTAAGTTCTCCTCTTGACTTGCCCCCTATTCTGTTAGCAACACAGTAAATAAAGTCATCCTGCATCTAAAATATAAACAGATATATGCCAGTGATTTGTCTTTTGGCTCCTGGCCTTATTTTTGTTCTCCATTCTCCATTCTATTGCTGGGCTGAAAGAATGAAAACTGCATTTTCAAATCCTTTTTGCTAATTGTGCTCTTGTCGGGTTCTGGCAGTAAGAGACACTAGTGGGATTTTAGCAAGTTGGAAAAAAAGAATACATATTCTCTGCTTCTGGTTCCTCCAGCAACAGCAAGACAAACTTCAGGTACCTGAGAACTCCAGCATCATTGGTGATTCCAGACTTATTTGGGATTCAAGCATTATCAATAGAGGCAATTCTAGCTCTATGATGCTTCCTGTGCCATCAACGGCAGTGAAACAAGCCACATTAGTAGGAATGAAAGTGAGGATTCCTTTAGTCTAGCAGCAAAGGCAGGCCTATGGGTTGCACCAGGAACCGTGGCAGAATTCTGGTCTCTGAAGAAATCATCTTCTCCCTTTTGCTTTCCCAACTCCAATTCCTTAAATCATTCTGTTTACCTGACCAGACATTCACTGATATAGCCAGATGCAGTACTTTGAGAGAAGTGCTATAATCTAAGCTATATAGGTATAGTGTAGAAAACAGCAATCCTTTTTCTACTTACGAGGGCACAAGTCAGAGAAAACTCCATTGAGGAGGAATTTTTTTGCTAAGGGTCTAAAAGTTTGAGTTAACAAGGGACTGGAGTGATGGAGAAGGAAAGTATCCCAAGCATAACAAGTGTAAAGTTAGGTAGATTATTAAATATAGAGGGTCCCCTGGGTAGCTCAGTGGGTTAAAGCCTCTGCCTTCTGCTCAGGTTATGATCTCAGGGTCCTGGGATCAAGCCCCACATGGGCTCTCTGCTCAGCGGGGAGCCTGCTTCCCCCTCTCTCTCTGCCTGCTTCTCTGCCTACTTGTGATCGCTCTCTCTGTCAAATAAATAAATAAAATCTTAAAAAAAAATAGAGCTACCCTATGACTCTGCAATTGCACTACTGGGTATTTACTCCAAAGATACAGATGTAGAGAAAAGAAGGGCCACATGTACCCCAATGTTCATAGCAGCAATGTCCACAATTGCCAAACTGTGGAAAGAGCCAAGATACCCTTCAACAGATGAATGGATAAAGATATGGTCCATATATACAATGGAATATTATGCCTCCATCAGAAAGGATGAATACCCAATTTTTGTAACAACATGGACGAGACTGGAAGAGATTATGCAGAGTGAAACAAGTCAGGCAGAGAAAGTCAATCATCATATGGTTTCACTTACGTGTGGAGCATAAGGAAAAACATGGAGGACATTAAGAAGGAAAGGAAGGGTGAATTTGGGGAAATGAGAGGGGGAGATGAACTGTGAGAGACTGTGAACTCTGAGCAACAAACAGGGTTTTGGAGGGGCAGGCAAGGGTGGGGGGTTGGGCAAGCCTGGTGGCAGGTATTGAGGAGGGCACGTATTGCATGAAGCACAGGGTGTGGTACATGAACAATGAATCTTGGAACACTGAAAAAATAAAATAAAAGTATTGGGGGGAAACAAATTCACTCTACTGGGGCACCTGGATGGCTCAGTGGGTTAAAGCCTCTGCCTTAGCTCAGGTCATGATCCCAGGGTCCTGTGATAGAGCCCCACATGGGGCTCTCTGCTCGGCGGGGAGCCTCTTTCCCCCTCTCTCTCTGCCTGCCTCTCTGCCTACTTGTGATAGCTCTCCTCTCTGTCAAATAGATAAAAATCTTAAAAAAAAAAAAAGAATTCGCTCTACCCTAGTTGTGTAACTATATCCAGAGTCTTCCTCATCTCTTAGCAAACATGAACAACTTTTTTATATTTTATTTTATTTTATTTTATTTATTTATTTGAGAGAGAGAGAGAAAGTGAGAGAGAGCAAGTCAGAGGGAGAAGCAGACTCCCCGAGGAGCTGGGAGACCGATGCGGGACTTGATCCCGGAACTCCAGGATCATGACCTGAGCCAAAGGCAGTCGCCCAACCAACTGAGCCACCCAGGCGCCCCATCACATGAACAATTCTTAACCTTTTTTTTTTTTTAACTCTACAGGATTGCAAACTCTTAAGTAGCCAAGGGCAAAATTGGGAATAAAAAAGGTTGTGTAAATAAGTTTCATACATTCTGTTTGATAGATGAAAAAATTAGCAGCTATGTAACCCAAGGGAATCCACTGAAACATAATTAATCAATGTTTGTAAATTGCTTTGAGATTCTGCGTACATACATATGAAAATCTGTACCACCATTTTTCTTATCTAATATGGTTTTAGAGATTATAAATTGGTGAGTGGCAGGGAGTAGGTAGCTGCTCAAATGAAGTTGAAGAAGGACAATTTTATATCAAGAAAAGAGTAAATTTCTATTAAATTTTATTGATTGCTTTGTTACAACGAGCAATAATAGTTATAAATAATTAAACAATAAAACAAGTCTAGGCATGTTTGAGTTTTTAATGCATGCCTCAGGCATGTGCTAAGTCATAATGATAAAATCAAATTGACTTTAATCAAGAAGCCTGCATTAATGACCTAGTAATTCATACCCTGTTGTCTATTTATTGCTATGATAATGTCAACATTTTTACAAGTTCCAAGATCTGCTTTTTCCTTGTGCACCACAAAAAAATTCCAAAATGCTGATTAAAAACAGATGTCCTTTTCCCAATGCCAATACTTAATATTAATTGCAAAATCTTGGAGGTCCTTTAGTTTTAAATGCCACATTTTAGGGTACAAAGCAAGATGTGAACATAGCAATTCTTTTCACTTTACATCTTGTTAAATTATTCCCGTGATACAGTTAAATAGACCATGAAATGGGCTCTTTCAAAACTAAATTTGAATAGATTAAAATCTATAGGAATTTTCAGACATTTACTCCTCCTACCTTATAAATAGGACACCTCAAAATAGCTCATTTTAAAAATTGCAGATTAGTGCCTTAAATAGACATAATTTGACTCTATTAAAATTTCCAAATGACTCTCTTTTGCATGCAAGCTTGTCATCAGAATTTGTCTCAGAGCTCTGAGGTTGCCAAAATACCATAAATTTTCATGGTACCTGGCAAGCAACAAACAAATCAGGTCTGGTTAATATTTACATTATAGTGACACATTCTAAAGAAAACTAATTAAATTCTAAATCCTAAAGATGGGCAACTCCTTAAAACACCACTATTCAATCTGAGTGTTGCTCCAACTAGTTGCTCCAACTGCCTAGGCATCTCCAGGTTCGATCTGATGATTATGGCTATTTCAGCTCAGGATTCTAGCACTGTATTTGGGGGGTCGGGGGAGCTATCCCTGAGGTCTTGAAGGATGTCACTATTTATCACGGTTTCTTGATTTAGCACATAGCAAAAGACGGCAACCCTTAGACTATATGCCAAAAAACATATCAATCACTTTCCATTTAAACCTCTCTTCTGTACCTATTCCAAACAAAGTTACTACACTGCCCGAGCTACCAACTCTCCCCTTTTCTCATGTTCCCTTTTCTTCATGCCATGCCTAGCTCCAAGTCTTTGATGGTCCTCCAAGGTCTAGTGATTAAGTCCAGGCTGAGTAACTCAGCATTCAGCCTGATCTCAGTCTATTTTTCCAACACTGCTTCCCCACTGGCTTACTCACCACCTCCCAGGCACATAAACTCTGGGAATAATAGACCACTCCATGGTTTTCAGGAAGGTCATGCACTTTGATGTTTCTGTGCCACCATTTATAATATTCTCAGCACTTGAAATAACATTCTGATTTTTTTTTCTTTTGGGAAAATTACCTTAATTCTTTTAAGTTAGCAAATTAATTTTCCCCCAGTGACATACCAACTTAATCAGTCAAATGTGTTTTATTTAGCCCCAAAATCTCAGAGACTTAACAATGAAGAAAACCAACCTTCTGACCTTGACATAATTATGACATTTATCAAAAAGACAATTGTAATGCAGAAGACTAAGGACTATGATCAGGACAAGCCTCTGATGTACTAACCCCTCTCTGGTGACTTGGGATTGCCTTCTTGAATGGTAGAGTAACAGAGACATGAAGGATAAGCAGAGTTAACTGGGTAAAGAGTTGAGATTCTTATTTCCACTGAAAGATCACAATTTTCCCAGAATAGAGTACTTTGATTATAAAGCTTTTATATATATTACCTAATTCTTACAGCCTTGAATTAAGTCTTATTATTCCTATTTTATAGATGAGAAAATTAAGGCAGCCTCAGAAAGGGAAGTTCAAATAGGTTTATATTCCCATTTTGTCCCATAGTGATGCTGGGTCATGGTGTTGAGTCACCATTTACCTGGTGAATTAGTGAAAGTCCAATCAGGAGAAAGAAATTACACAGTAATCTGAACAGGAAAAATT
>JAPYYJ010003368.1:0-11668 GCA_028533885.1 Nasua narica | reverse complement strand
GGGGAGCTGAGCAAGACCTTCTCTTCAATCACGGGCGTGGTCTACTGTTTGGTTTTTCAGATTCAAGGGATGACAGCGTTACCTCCCCGTGTGGAAAGACCGTATAAAGCAGAGCCATTGATGTGTGGAGCCTCTTCTTCCTCTTCTGTGCACAGAAATCGCTCTTTTGAGCTGCTCGTGGGCTCCTTGGCACTCGGCAGCTTGCTGCTTAACACACGCCTGTGGTCATTATTCTGTGCCTGGGGACGGTGTTTCCTGTGATCCGAGCGTGTTGGCTTAAAGACACTGTGGGCGTGAAGAGAGAGTGTGGGGCGTGTAGGAGAACTTCCGGCCACCCACTCCCTTCTCCCCGCGTCCGTCCTTCCCTGTCTACCTGAGAGATGTCGCCTGGGTTCTCTTCTTTTGCTCAGATGTCTGATCACATGTATCCATGGCCAATAAAGCAAAACTGGACTGACTTAACACAGCCTTTTTAACAATTTGGACCAAGTCAGGTGGAAGGGAAAAAAGTTCTTTTTTCCTTCCACGTTTCATTTTATTTAAAGACTCATTATCGTTATTTCGCTTTTTCATTGGTGGTTTGGCTTCCAGATTCCTTTCTTAAAATGCTTCATCTTAAAAATGTAGAAGAAAGTACATTCTGTTCCACGTTTCTTCCTCTTTGTTGTTCTTTGGGTGTGACTTCCCCAGTGTGACAATGGTCGTCCTTTCTGTCCTTCCGTGTTAATCCAGCTCTGCCCTTTCTGTGAAAAACTGATGGGCCCCTGACCTCAGTGCATTTCAGTGATGCCCATTCTAGCTTCTTGGTTTATCTGGGTCTGCGAGAACCCCCAGACTACCCCAAACCCATCTCAGAATAATTTATTTTTCCTTCCCGGTTCAGCACTGGCCAGGTGAGTTTTTTTTCTTGAGCTCTGTCACCGTCGAAAAAGAAGCTAAGGGAAACAAAGAAATGGTGCATGATGGTTGAGGGTTAGGAGAAGATGTAGCTGGCTGCAAACCCCATGCTGTGAGGGGTCCTTCATGAGGTTCTGGGTCAGAGGCCCAGTATTCGAGCCAGCCTAGGAGGGTGCGGGTCCCTGTAGGACCTCACTGACCGCACTGGGTGTCACACCCGCATTGGGTGTCACACACGAGGCATTTTGACTCAATTTGAGCCATAGTTGCTGTGGTAGATTTATTTTTATATTAGTTAATAAACTAACTGTCCTTAGTAAAGTCGTCACCAATGGAAAATTGTGTCACTTTTTAGGTTCCCTTTATGTAGTTCAGCCAAATCTTGTTGTGTGTCTTTTCCTCATTTCTAAAGCTAAGTCCGTTTGGATCATATTAATAAACTAAATAAAATTAAATGTTTGTGTGGTATCTTGTACACCCCTTGAGTGAGGCCAGAGATTCCGTTCTGATGTGCCCAAATGGATTGAGAATGTTGCATTTTTGTATTCCATTTGTAAGCCCTTTTTCTCCTGCAAACAATGTCTTCAACACAAACTATATCGTCTTTTAAATAAATACTGTATTTTGGAGTGTTTCCTTCTTGGTTCTCAGAATTTATCCACTCAATGAAATGTTTGTAATATTTATGAGGCATATTTCATGGTTAACTTTACTTGTTTTTATTTCATAACTGCTATATCGAATTCTATGATTTTCCATCCAAATATTTGTGTAAGAAACACGATAATCCCAAACACTTCCTATTTGAGATTTCATGTTTATTTTTACTTCAGACTGTCTGAATATGAGATGTCAAAGTAAAGTGATTTCCTTTGGAAATTATGGAATAATATATTTGTTTTCATTTTTCTTCGTGAAGAAGGTGAATATACAGGCTAGAAAGGGATACAGGGATTTTAGAAGTTTGCATTGGTGGTTTCAGGGAAGGTCCTTTTTCAGTTGATGTTACTAAGAATAAAGCTGACCTTCTTCTCTTAGGAATTCTCGTGAATGTATAATTGTGAAGCATTGACTCTTTATTTGAAATTAGGATAGGTTATCTATTGAAAATTTGGTAGGATTCTGATTATATTCTCAGTTAGTTTGCTCCTAAGTAAAGAGCAAAGTAAAGTAAAGAGCCCAGGCTTTTTACTCTGCCCTCAGTCACATTGAATGACCTGTTTCCTAGCCTAGCAGGATTGCCTGAGACCCAAGGGAGGACAGAGTTTCCATGTCTGATGGTCCCTGCTTTGATCCTTATGCAGGAAGGGTGGGAAACACATCAGTGATGACACTAATAGGTATCAAAGCTGGGTGAGGTTGAGGGTATCTTGGATAATCATTTTCTCTGGAGGAGTCTCAGGCAGGGTCAGGAGAGTCCTAGTGGTGATAAGAGATATGCAGTCCACGGATGGAAACCTATCAAGAGCTTTGAACGTCATCTTAATGGCTCTGGAGGCCAATGATGAGTGGCAAACAGCAGGACATAGGGAAGCACGGTAATTGCATTGTACATAATTGTACTGTACAATTTATTCACCCAAACTTATTGTTGGATACGTAAGCCATATCTTAATTTCTAGTATGATAAACATTGTTGTGATTGTAAGTATTTCCTTACAATAAATTACTATAAGTGAAATCACAGAATTAATAATTATCTTTTTTGAGAATTTTGAATTAATAATTATACATTGAATTTTGATGAATATTGCCAGATGTCTTCAACTTTTTATTTAAATTACTTTCAGATGGTTCCAGATTCTATCTATCTACCTATCTATCTAGCCATCTAACTATATCTATCATCTGTCTATCATCTATCCACAGAGGGAGAATGATATTTTAAATATGGAAAATGATAACAATTGAGGACTCTGGGTGAAGCGTTTTTAAAAATCTGTTCTTTTTAAGGTTGAAATTATTTCAGCATAAAAAGCTACAAATGTGAATGAACTAATAATGAAGGATCCACCTACAGTACAGATTTGGCTTCCCGATTCCTTTCTGCCCTAGGCAGTAGCCCACCATTTTCAAGAGGCATAAAGAGAACTTGGGTTGTAATTATTCTTCATTGCCTCTGGGAGATTATTGCTTAGGTTGTCAGTTCTGACTAGAGATGGACATTTGCCCAATTTGGAGGTCCAGATCAAATAAAGGGCTTGAAGAATCCAGGGAGTGAAGAAGGATCCCCAGAAGAAAATAAGAGATCTTAAGAGTTTGGAATCACTCAAATATATATTATTTGTGTTCTTCCCTCGATTATAAACCTAATGTGTAATAATGCCTATTCACTGAAGGGAATCGAGAAAATATGGTTAACTTTGAAAAAGTAAGTAACAAAATCCATTAATCCTATTACCTAGAGAAGACCACTTTTCACCTTTTGGCGATACGCTTCTATTATATGCCTCTGAAAGGATATTTGTGTGAAGCCATATATTGATGTTAGCTTGTACTAGGTTCTGCAACAAATTCCAAATATGAGTGGTTTAACACGAAAAGGTTTACTTCATGTTTATGTAATAGTTCCACGTGTGTGATTCATTTGGTAACAGACTTTCCTTCTTAAGGTGGTTCAGGTTCCCAAGACCCTGTGATTCCATCATCCCTAGATCCTGAGGACCCTGTGCACTCACCTTGCTGATGGAGAGAGACCTGATGTAGAAGTGACATATAACATTTCTGGATTCACTCTGTCAATTAAAATTAGTCACATGGCCTCACCAGAATGCAAAAGGGGCTGGATGTGCAATGCTTCATGGGGTAGCTGCCTCCTGGTAGCGACACTGTAGAAGAGCTGTCTCTGCAGGAATAGATACATTTTAGCAACTTGACTTTTCTTCTAGTTCAGGGATTCCAAGATTTTCCAGTTAGAAACAATTAGACCAATATAGGGGTGCCAACTATACATCTTGTCAAATAGAGCACTAATCAGAACAACTACTATTTATTTCACAGATTTTATCGAAATCCTCCTTGGAGGCAGACTCTGCACTACGGTGTTGGCCTTACAATTGTGAGGAAAAAACAGATATTATCTCTGCCATGGTGGAGATTTAGACTTGTGATGAAGCTTATAGCTGAGTCAACTAAAATCTCCTGTCACCAACATTTCACTTTAAAATGTGGAAGAAGGGATCCCCAGAGGGCTCAGTTGGTTAAAGTGTCCGCCTTTGGCTTAGGTCATGATCCCAGGGTCCTGGGATCGAGTCCCACATTGGGCTCCCTGCTGGGTGAGGAGTCTGCTTCTCCCTCTGCCTGCTGCTCCCCCTGTCTGTACTCTCTCTCTGTGACAAATAAATACATAAAATCTTAAAAATAAATAAAGAAAGCATGGAAGGACTCAGAATAAATGTCAGTCCCTCAAATGGAATAAATAGAGCTTTGTAAAAAGCTTTTTCATTCACTTTTTCCATAAACTTAAACCATGAATCCAGTTTGTATCTTAGTTTGATCATCTTCACCCCACCAAATCTTGATGGACAGTTGTATCCAAATCCAGCATGGTCAAACTGATACGTCGCGAGCAGAAAACAGATAATTGAATAAACTGATGGCAGCATCCCATGCTCCCCTGGCCAGAGCTATGTTCCATGGAAAATACGAAAAGTCATGGAAAATTATTCCAAAGTTAAACAGACTTACTGCAGAACATCTCAGAGTTTTTAAAATACAACTATGCATCTGAAAGTCCAAAAGAAGTTATGTTCTATGAAACATTCCCAATGTACCACGCAGTGGTGGAACAACATTCCCCTAGAAACAAGTTTTGGGACACACTACTTTCCTGGCAGAGAATGGCCAGGTTTCTGTAACAAATTTTATGAAAGATTCTAAACTGTTCACGGGCAACTGTAAAACACAGCCTGACAGACATAGGCCTTCCACTTACGTTCACTAATCTCTTCCTTACTTCCTGTTCTATTTTGCCAACAAATACACACTACTTTTTTTTAAATTAATCTAGAGGGAGTATAATTTACCGAGAGAGTTTTTAAAAGGAATTTAAAAGGAAATATTAAAAAAAGTATACTAAAATGAATTACACGGCATGGATTAGGTATTTGAGAAGTGTTGACCAATAAGGCTGTATATCTTTGGAAAGTTTACGACCTCTGGACAGAGACTAATGGTGTGGAATTGGTGTAATACAAAAAAAAATTTTGGAAAGTGTGGGGAATAATCTACAAATGTAGGATGCAAGCCTGAACTGAACCAATTTCCTCCTTAATGTTTTTAAGTAGCTCCATTAAATATTCACAAGCGAAATAATGCCATACATTTATCTAATGCTTTGGAATTTACAAAGTGTTTTCACAATATTTAATGCTTAAAACTGCTCTTATAAGTGAATATTTATATTCAGAAAAGCTAGGGAGACAGCATTTTATGCCCCAATAATTGTGGGAGACCTGTTTTAAACACTTTATGAACTATATGTGTATGAACTAGATCCAAATTACTTGGATTTACTAAGTGTCTATTTACCCACCGGTAAAGTGGGGGTAATAATTCCTTGCCTTATAACGTGGCTTGTGGACTAAAAGTGGCGATGAAGCGATAGCACCCGGCACACCACACTATCAATATTGCTTTTTTCCCTCTCTTTGCAAGATCTCACACTGGGGTGCACACTCTCTAACAATAAATGCAGAATTTTCTCTCCTACCTTTCAGGCATAATCAACTAAAATCCGACTTTAATGGAACCACTTCTGCTAAGCGAATGATACGTAATCAAATGAAAACTAGATCTGGGTGAATCTAACAGTCACTCCTCAAAAAGTCTCTCTATAACTTACTACTTGTTATGTCTTCCATTTCTGAAGAAGAAAAACATCTTAAAGAAGAAAAAAAATACATCTTTTGCTTCTGAAGAAGCAAAAACATCTTTGCTTTTTTTTTCTCCTCTTGGACATAATGATTTCTCGCAGAAATGAATGCTAATTCAGAATTAAAATGAGCCAGTCCGCCTTTCTTATCTTTTATATGATGAGTTTTGCATGTGACTAGCCTTAAATTCTGCTCTATTTTTTATTGCTTCGTGAAGCTTTTATCTTTCATATTTGACTATGGTGACTTTACCTCACTTTGAGAAATTATTCCAAAAGGTGTCTTCTCTTATTAGTGTAAGTCTGGAAAACCAGGTTTTTCCAAATAATCCTACTAAATATAATGATATTCTGTTAAGCAAAAATAAGACAGATATGGGACATGAAAGAGAGTGGGATGGGAGAGGGATCTGTATTGCGGGGGAAGTAGTTCTCCCTATTAGCCACTAGAGGGCGTGCTGCGTATCTGGCTGTAAACCTTGCGGGCCTCTCAGAACCTCCCCTAGCCTTTCATACTACTAACTTTATCTATTTCCTTCCTTATTACGTTTATTGGTGCTAATTCTAAATTCAATTACCTGAAGTTTAACTTTTCTTTCTCAGGGTCTAGCTCCGAGGTCAATCTTAGGCCTTTTATAGAGATGACTCTAAGCCTCTTATTAAAATTTCCAATTTGGGGGTGCTTGGGTGGCTCAGTCTGTTGAGCCTTGGACTCTTGGTGTCTACTCAGGTCATGATGTCAGGATCATGAGACTGGGGTCCCCGCTCAGTACAGAGTTCTCTGCTTGATTTTCTCTCCCTCTCCCTCCCCCTCCACTCCTCCCCTTGTTCATGCTCAGGTCCTCTCTCTCTGTCTCTACAATAAATGAATAAATCTTTAAAATAAAATCTTTAAAAATAAAATAAAATTTCTAATTTGTTGCTTCACTATAGCTTGCATTTCATATTTCACCTTCCATGTTGAAATTGTTTAGATCTTTAACTTTCTGTTCTCTCATTTCTCACTTTTTGGGTTTGTTTTCTAGTTTAATTTCCCCTTTTAATTCTGATCTCACTATCTTAATCATTGCTTCCCAGTCTCTTTATTATTTAGTCCATTAGTTCTTTATGCTTAAAAAATATCCTTCTTTAGTCTCCTAACAGCTGGAAGCTCATCAGCAGAATCGTGAGCAGTGGATAGGAATGTACTTTGCAAAAAAGAAACAGTGGAGAGGGGCGCCTGGGTGGCTCAGTGGGTTAAAGCCTTTGCCTTCAGCTCGGGTCATGATCTCAGGGTCTGGGGATCGAGCCCCACATTGGGCTTTCTGCTCAGTTGGGAGCCTACTTCCCCCTCTCTCTCTGCCTGCCTCTCTGCCTACCTGTGATCTCTCTCTGTCAAATAAATAAATAAATAAAATCTTAAAAAAAAGAATATATGTGGTGTGTGTATATATTTATTTTATTTCAAATTTGTTATATCCCTAATAGAACTCATCTTGCCCCATCAAGTCTATGTTCTTATCTATTTCCTTTCTGTGAACTGATCCCACAGTCTTCTCATTCACCTAAACTGGAATTTGAGCTCATCATAGATGTCACCCACTTCTACAGTCCTCATGGTCATCTGTCCCTATGTCTTGTAGATCCTTGAATACTTTCTCTATCCTCAAGTGTTATGAGTTCAATTCAAATTCTTATTATCTTTCATTTGGTCTTTTGTCATAGTTACCTTGTCAGTGATTCCAAAACCTGGATGTGTGTCAAAATCATATTGGACATTTTATAAACATAAAGCTTCCCATTCCCAGTCTCCACATCATAGCTACTGAAGCATAATCTCAGGGGATGGGCTTGTAGCCCTCACAATTAGTTAATTAAAGCAATGCACTAGCTTCTCAAAAATATTCATCAAGGGGCGCCTGGGTGGCTCAGTTGGTTAAGCGACTGCATTCGGCTCGGGTCATGATCCCGGGGTCCCGGGATCGAGTCCCATATCGGACTCCCGGCTCTGCGGGAAGTCTGCTTCTCCCTCTGACCTTCTCCCCTCTCATTCTCAGTCCCTCTCTCTCTAATAAATAAATAAAAAATCTTAAAAAAAAAGATTAAAAAAAAATATTCATCAAGGGGTGCCTGGGTGGCTCAGTTAGGTGTGTTCAACTCTTGGTTTTGGCTCAGGTCATGATCTCAGGATTATGAGATCGAGCCCCACATTGGGTACCATGCTGGGTGTGGAACCTGCTTAAGATTCCTTCTTTTCCTCTGTCCCTCCCCCTTTCTCTCCCTCTCTCTCTAAAAAATACAAACAAACAAATCCTCATCAATATTCTTATCATTACATCACATCAGTCTATATTTCTAATAAACCTATTCAGACTCAGATTGTCCTCTTCCTTTCTCTTCCTAGAGAGGACAATACATCACCCTCATGCTACAAAGAGAAACCACAGTTCAAGATGCTGCAAGATAGCCCAGAAAAGCTTCAAGCTTCAGAACTTTAACAATGGACTGTGCAAGTCAAAAGGCAAAATAAGGGCAAGCTTTATGACTTAGAAAACTATCCAGAGATTCAGAGCTGACAACCTAATTGCAACACCAAGAAATGAAATAATTTTCCTCAAAAAATAATTATCTTCCTCACAGTTCTCTTGGGAGAATTATTGCTGATTGTTTAAAAGGATTTCTGTCAGTTTTGCTGACAGACTTTTAAGATAGTACTGGAAATGAAAGACACGTGAAACACAGCCTTGCCTATATTAAATGAACATCTACTCAGGGACTGGAGAAAGTCCCTCAGACATAGTAAATAGCTCTCCATTTTATTGTTCTGGCACATGTTTGTCTTTAACAGAAACATTCTCGGTGCACCTGGGTGGCTCAGTGGGTTAAAACCTTTGCCTTCAGCTGAGGGTCATGATCTCAGGGTCCTGGGATAGAGCCCTGCATTGGGCTCTCTGCTCAGCAGGGAGCCTGCTCCCCCTCCCCTCCGCCCCCGCCTGCCTCTCTGCCTGCTTGTGATCTCTCTCTCTCTGTCAAATAAATAAAATCTTAAAAAAAAAAAGCATTTCCTTTAAAAAAAAAACACATTCTCAAAAAGAACACATTTTCATAAGTAGATGAAAAAAACTAAAAAGCTAAAGTAACAGTTACAAAGTTTCTTAATAGAACTCCTATTTATAAGAAATATTCTTTTTTTCAACTTGACAGTGCTGATTGTCAACCCAAAGTTTTAAGAAAGTAATCGTTTCTGGGTCCCGGCAGGCAGCATAGCTATGGGTAGGAAAGAGTGCCATCTTGTGGCACAAATGAAAAATGATTTGAAGTGCAGGGAAGCCAGTCCTTCTCAGTACATACCTGTTTTTTTGCCTTTGGAACTATTGGGTTCATAATAGCATCCGTTTTATCACCATCCAAATACAATAGACACATGCAGACGTTCTTTTTGCCACAGCTGGAACCTTCGGGCATAAGCCAGGACAGACCGCTGTTTTGATTTTAGCTTCTTTTGGAGCCAATGGGGAGCACAGTGCCCTCTTGTGGTAGGTTTGCCGCCTTTGCAAAAAGAGTGGTAAATTCTCTGGAAGGAATCCAAAAAGAATTCAAGAAGTATTTGACTATCGTCGAAAAGTTAGGTGGGCATTTGAGGATCTGCAGAGAAATCTTGAAAGCAGTCCTAATAGATTTAATATTTTCTATTATTATTACATAGGAAGGATAAGAAAGTTCATCCTAACACAGCCTTTTAAAGACATTTGTGAGAAAGTACAGTATTCGTTTTGAACCCAAACAGTGCTTCCCAGTCTCCTGTCTTGCACATGTTAGTGGAATCTATAGAAAGTAATGACACAGCCAAGTGTTTCTAGCCACTTCAAACTGAAAGAAACAATAAAAATCTACCAGATGTATCACCAGTGTCCATTTGTGAGCAGTGCTGTTACATTTAGATCTATCTCAAGAACCTGAATGTTTAGCAGGTGTCTGGCATCAGAAAAATTCATTGAATTGTTTTTAGTGAATAGAAAGCTTCTCACGACATTACCTGTCTGTGAGCATTCGGCTACGATTCTTCTCATGAAATAGATGAACCAGTTAGTTAATGAAAGCTGTGTAAATTAACTTTTATATTTTAAAATAGAAATTTTAACATTTTTATGGTATTTAGTATTTCTATTAATATTTATATTTGAAGAGAAATTATTATATTAAAAGTACACTTAGTGCTTGTTAATATCAGGGGCTGCGCTGTCTGGAAGGTGAATAGAGAGAAAAGATAAAGTTCTTACTTTCAAGCAGGGCGGTGGGTAATAAGCAAGCAACCACCCAAGGGCTTTTTTGTTTTTGTTTTTGTTTTTTTAGATTTTATTTATTTATTTGATGGAGAGAGAGAGAGCAAGCATAAGCAGGGGGAGTGGCAGGCAGAGGGAGAAGGAGAAGCAGACTCCCTGCTGAGCCCTGGGATCAGGATCCTGAGCCCCTACCCATGTTTTATTTTATTTTAGATGAGTCAAGTTGTTCGCAAAGTAGGTTTGCTTAAGAATAAAATATAGATTAACTTGGTGTTTCCCAGAAGGAGGTATACTTTTCTGGCTATTATTTTTTTTAATTTTTCTATTTTCTCAGGTTTCTAAAATAAAAAGAGTATAAACAAACTTTTAATGTTAAATATTTGCGTATGTGGCCACTCTATGAGGTCTCTGTGTGTCAGCGTTCTTCAGGGGAACAGAGCCAATAGGAGATCAATGACACATATATGATAGATAAATAGGTAAGAAGAAATGTATTGTGGGAACTGGCCGGCACTGTTACCGATTCAGAGACATCTGTCTGAGAGCTGAGGAAGCAGGACAGCTGCTGTGGTGATTCAGTCTGAGTCCGACAGTCTGAGAAATGGGGGCTGACGGTGGAAATCCCTCATCGAATCTGGACACCTAAGAACCGGAGTGTCCAGGTTCAAAGGCAGGAGAACTTGAATCTTTCAGCTCAAGCAAAGACAGAACAAAGTCCTCTATCTCTTTGTTCTACTTAAGCTCTCAAGAAAGCTCTCAAGGGGATGAAGCCCACTGCTGAAGTGAGGATGATTTGCTTTATTCAAATGCTAATCTCTTCCCAGACACTCCCTGAAATAATGTTTTACGAGCTCTCTGGTCATCCCTTAGCCCGGTCATGTAGACACATACAGATAACCGTCACAGGGTCCATTCTTGCCTTCTGAATAGTTCTGGAAGGTCAAAATTTGAGATTGCAAAACTTCAGATGTAAGAGGTTTCCTTTTTCATATAATTATCTTAACATAGAATCTTCGGAACAAAGTAAGGGACACTGACTTACGCCCTACAGGCTGTGGTTAACCATTGGCAGTTCGCTGGAAGTGATTCAGGACACGAAACAGAGTGAACTAATTCTGGGAAGATAGGCTTCTGAGGAATAAAATACCTACAGGAATTTGCCTCCTCAATTGAATTCAAGGCACAGGAAGAATAAGCTGGCCAAGAGTTATGTTTGCTTTTTTTTCCACAGAGAGATGGTGCCTGTCCACTTGAGAACACCAAACTAGAAAAGGTGTTTCTTTTAGGTCTTGATTTGAAGGGTTCCAGAAAGAAGCTAGGTTGAAACTTTCTCCTACACCAGTCTGATTTATACTTGACATTCTACTATTTCTCTCACACAGTGAACCACAATCTTCTACATGTTTGGTATATTCTAGGTACTTAGAAAAAGAAAGACTGAAGGGAGAGAATAACATACTTTTCAGGATTTACAGTCCAGTAAAAAAAAAAGTCTTGGGGTACCTGGGTGGCTCAGTCGGTCAAGAGGCTGACTTCGAGAAACAATCATCAAAAATTATTATCAACAGCTATATGCCAATAAGCTAAACAACCTAGAAGAAATGGATGCATTCCTGGAAACCCATCATCTTCCAAG
>JAPYYJ010003367.1:0-11668 GCA_028533885.1 Nasua narica | reverse complement strand
TCATGTCTCCCATGTCTCAATGTTGTCAAGTAAGGCACCAAAATTCCATCCGATAAAAAATGTTCCATCCCCGCGTCCCTCCCAAAGGTACCTGCGTAATGATAAAATAGACAACCTATGCAAATTTGGGGTTTAAGGACGGAACATCAGTAAGTTACGAAAGAGGAGGTAACTAATAATTGGGAAGGGGTGTTCTCTTCGCAGACAGCAGTATTTAGGTGAGTAAAAACATGCAAACACGTAACGTAACAATTGCGTGGGAATGCTAAGTCTTTCACGTTGCAAACTCGTCTTCTGCAACTGTTGTGGAGTGCTGGGATGCCTGGCCAGGATTTCAGACCCACGAAATGCACAGGGAAGGGGGAAGGGGCCAGGGCCGTACCCAGGTGATTCCATCGTCACTCCATGGAGGGCCAGGGGGTGCTAACCTGACTTTTCTGTTACCTGGGGGTCCTGCTTTTCACCAGAGCCTGTCACTCACACCACAAAGGCTCAACCCCAGATCTTTGCATCTGGACACAGTAGCTTCTTGTTTTAAAGATGTTGGGGAAAGAGCTGTGCTAACATGTCGCTTTGGGCCCGTGGGGCTTCGACCCGAGAACGATGCTTAAGGTAATGGAAAGTGTGCCCCGGCACGGGACGTTGGGTCTGGCATGACCAGGGGGAGCCCATGCACTCTTAAATAATTTCCTTTCATGCATGTGTGCACGCATGTGTGGGGGAAAGAGATCCGCGAGGTGCTCCGAAGTGTGGGGTCTCCACCTGCTTGAACCCAACGGTGGCACTGTTGCTGTCGGGGATTCTCAGAGTGCTTCCTGACTCCGAGCACGTTCGTCCTAGGAGTGGTACAAAGGCTGAACCCATCATCCTGCCTCTGGTTTTGGCTTAGAGTTGTAAGCTTACCTCACGTAAAGCCTAGGAAACAGAAGACATTGGCTTTACTACACATGTGACCTGACCAGTAGGGCTCGTGCAGTGACTGGGGCTCACGAATCAAACTGCTGTGAAGATTAAATGGAGAAAAAAACCAATTCAACGAAGTAGATGCAAGAGTTTTTACAGACTCCAATGCGGCAGCTGGGTGATGGAGGCCCGTGGACGCGTTAGGCCACACGAAGGGGAGGGAGTTCTGAGCTTCTAAGAGGGGAAGCAAGTCCTGCACAGGGAAGGGAGGCGAGGGTCGGTAAAAAAAATCATCTTGCCACAGAACTGAGAGCCTCTCGGGTCCTGAGGCTCGTTTCCTGGAGTGACTTTCTTCCTCCTACAGAGACACTTTTCCCAATGGGAATTTCCTTTACAAAAGGGGAAATTTATTCTCTACTTCCAGGCAGTTAGCAGGACATAAAGAGCTTTTTGTGCCTCTGCCCTTTAGCTTAAAATAATCCATAAGCCCAAGAGGCACCTTTCTGGTGGCCTATCCTGGTACCTTCGTGGGCAGTGGCCAACCCAGGTTGCTTTAGGAGTGCAATGTCCCAACAATGTCCCAACAATGGACAATGTTGTCCTTCAAATCATCAAAACTGACCTGCTGAAGTTAGCTTTTCAACAAAATTTCAAATATAGCAGCCAATAGTCTCATATAGAATAATGTAATGTAAAGTGTAATGAGTCCCCCCCTCCGCTCTATGCTCGAAAAGGATACAACAAGTAGGAATGGGAGATGTGGGGGGCGTGACATGAGGCTGGGGTCCCCTGGGGTGGGTGCCCTTGCCCCCACGGCAGTGTCACAGTGAGATGTTCCCCTCGGGGTGGGGGGTTCCTGCCAGTCTGGGGACACCTGCTGTCCCCAGAGAGCAGACAGCCACGCGCTGTCAGGGAGGTGGCGCTCGTTGGTGGAAGACGTGCAAAGAGAAAATCGCTCACTTTTCAGATTTCGGTTCTTTGTGAGTTAATTACCTATTTTACAGATAACTAATGGGATGACCAAGTGAGTCAAGGAAAGCTGGCCCAGCAAAGAGAGCGGGGTGTGGCTAGACGTCTAGCTAATGTCTCAGCAGGAGAAACAGTGTAAGGATCAGGAACCGTCCACGGCCCGGGAACCCCGTGGGCGTCCCCGGGGGGCCAAGTGACAGCAACACGTCCTGAGCAACGTCCCCTCACACATCCTCCTCCCTCTTAGACTCGCCACCTGGTGTCCCGCTGGGGTGGGTGGGTGCTGGCGGTCCACCTTGCAGTGGACACTTGAGGGTTCCTGTGTGTCCCAGCCAGGAATCAGGTGTTTCCGCCAGCACCCCGTGTCTGTGCGCTTTCAGGGGAACCGTGTACCTCAATGGACTCTTGTGAGATCAAAGCCAGTGAGGCAGAGTGTACATGGTCCGTCATCTCTATGAAAACCGAAGCCAACTTATTGGGAAGAATTTGACAAAAGCAACCTTATTTTTGCTCTGTCTTGGTTTTGGATCACTTTTCCGAATTGCCGTAGATGAGGCAGCTGTAGATGCTAAGGAGAAGACTCTAGAGCTAAGTTTTCTGGATTAAATTGCTGCATGGAGGTCAATACGTTCTTGCTCTGCCATCAGGAAGTAGAAACAGGAATTCATAGGTGATCCATTATTTATTATCGGCATGTGTTAATGCAAGAAATACCATGGCAAGTCCGGTTACAGGAGCCATTGGCAAAAACGTCAATGGGAGCGAATGGGTGTCGACATGTTTTAAGACATTCAACCAAATATTTAGGGGGTGCAGGAGTTGCATGTATAATTCTGTGCATGAATCTTTTCTTTTTTCTGTTAACCAGGCACTGGTCCCAATCACAGAGGATAATAGGATTTCCATTTGAGTAGTCTTAGAATTGCCTGGTGAGCAGGTAATTAGAAAAAGAAGCTTCACTGGAGGATTCCAGATGCTGAAAGGTGTCAGCTTCCCACACAGGGACCACCTGTGCTCCCCACATGGGGCCAGGCACACAGGTCACCTCTGCCTTCTTACTTTTCTTCACCCATTCCTCAGTTCTCTTTTGAAAAGAGACATTCTTTCTTCATTATCTCAGTCATTTACTTCCTTTTTTTGGTGTGGGGGAGGGGCAGATTGAGTGGGAAAATCTTAAGCAGACTCCACACTGAGCGTGGAGCCTGATGCAGGGCTCGAGCTCACAACCCTGAGGTCACGGACCAAACTGAAATCAAGATTCAGGCGCTTGAGTGACTGAGCCACCCGGGCACCCCAGGTAATTTAATTCTTTCCATGAAGTCCACTGAGTGTAAAGTTAACTTGTGACTCCCTCCATTTTCTTAGAGTAACCTACACTCATTCTGCCCTGAGCCCCTCAGTTGAGTTATAATTTCACTCTCCACGGACAATCCTAGCCTCAATCATTGGGTCCCCTCTTGGAGACGATACCTCCAAGCCAGAGTTCATGCATCCCATGGGCATCAGTCATGACCCACAATGACAGGCAAGCGTCGGTAACTTGAAATAAAGATGTCCTTCATGCTGCTTTTCCCACCTCTCTTTTCCTAGCCCACTTTTCGAGTTAATATCCCAATTATCTTAAACTTAAAACCATCAGTGTGTGATGGGTTATCCCTTACCAGAAATCTCCCAAGACTTCGGAATCTAACACAATGGTTGGACCTATTTTAAAAGCTGTATAAGAAGGAGAACACAGGCTTATGACCACAGACTAATTTTCTATTGTCATCACCAGATCAGGGTGTTGGGTGTTACAAAGCCTTCTCAGATGGGGAAGTGCTTCCACGCTGTGGTGGGGGGCATGTTAGTGGGGGGCCAGAGCCCAGGGGCAAAGCCACACTTCCTCCTTCCGCCAGTGCCGTTCAGAGCCTGCATGAGTTCACCAGTCTGTGAAGTAGAAGCATTATGGGCATTCTGATCTGTAAACTGGAGAAGAGGAATAGAATTTTCCTATGTAATTACTATACTGGAATGCACATAAAGATTTGAGTGAGTATGTGACTGACCCTTAGTGAACCATCACTAAGTGTTCACTAGCGTTGCTACTAGTACTCCTAGTATTACCACCGCTGGTACTACTTGCCGTGCGTTCTTGGGCACGTTTTTGAACCCGTGACCGTGTGGAATTTCACCCTATCCTGTGTTCCTGGTAAACAGCGATGATCAGCCCGCCCATGCCCGCCATCCTTTTTCATTCCAGTAAACCACCCATTCTTACTGTTCCAGGATAAGACTCACCTTCACCCTTCCTCAGGGACCGGATAAGACTTTCTCCTGCTCCCACAGACCCACGGGCGACCCTGTGGTCTTGCCCTTATCCACCTGCCGCTATGAAACTCCAAGTCCCTCCCTTTTCTCTGAGTGTCACCGATCAGCGAAGGTCTTCCCTATCACAATAGCCTGGGTGAACTGGTCTCCGTCGTCTGGCGCACGCTGTCTCCCACGTCTGTGTAAGTTTCCCTGTAGATAAATGATCATAGCCCCTCCTACTACTAGCTTCCTTATGGGACTGTTCTGAGTTTTAAATCCTGTCAGCAGTGAAGGGCTCAGCAAAACACTCACACACCATCAGGGCTAAATAACCAGCAGATATCTTTACCAGTAGCGATACATTGTGTATTTACAAAATCATGTCAACAGTCGCCTTTATTCAATCCCAGCGATAACTACTGTCAAGACAGATGCTATTTATTCCCATTCTACAGATTAGAAAACTGAGAAACGTCCCTTGGCTCACCCAAATCAGCCACCTAAGGGCCAAAGCTGGGACACAAACCCACGGTGTTTTCAATCGAACTGAATAGTCAAATCCAGTGTTGAGGAAAGGCTAGGATCTCATCTTGGTTTCCCGTCTTCCTTCTTCCAGAGCACTGTAACACGTGTCTGCCGCCCCAGGAGCATGTTATGTGAACAGGCCACTGCCCCTCTGACCACGTGCTCATCTTCATGTTGCCAGACAACTGACTAGTGGTATCATCTCGGCGAAGCCCCAGGAACTAGCCCTGCAAATGGCCCCAGAACTGACCTGCTTCATGGCACATCAAGGCTGCTCGGCTCCTGCAAAGAGCTGACTGCCCTGGGGAGCCTCTGGTCCCTTGCTTCTCTCTCCGAACTCTGCCTGGAGTTTAGAATATTTAGTGACAAAAATAATTAGCTATCAGAATGTCTAGAAAAATGTCCTTTTAAACAAATGCATTCATTTGAAGTCCTTACTTATGAGCATGGCTACACTAACATTCTTTTTTTTTCAAACTATAGTATCAAATTTAATCTCCTGCTAATCCAGTGAGCGCTGAAGACCATACCCCATTCAGCAGAGGTTTACTGATGACATCACTCACTGCCAGGCAGGTGCGGTCCTTGCCCAGCAGCCAATCGGGTGTGGGAGCTGTGGGGGATGTGATTGGATAAGGGTGCACATTCCTCCCTCCCTCTCCCCTGCTTTGCTCTCTCCTTCCTCTTTCACTCTCTCTCCTCCTTCCTCCAGCTCTTGGTTTAGCGTCTTTTGGGCAGCGAACCCAGAGTGTATACCGGTGGGTATATTAGACCTACACCTGTGTTTCATGGAGTTTCCGATGGGAGAAAAGAGACGAATCGTAAACAAGGTAAACAACACTATGCAGTGCCCTTTCAGGCGCTGGCGCACAAGAGGCTACAGAGGGCCGCAGAATGGTGCTGTGCTCTGTGGGACAGATGCGGGTGGCACGGGAGCTCAAAGGCGTGTCGCGTCCCCTCCACCTTTGTTAGCGGCCTCAGATCCCTCTTATGCTCAAGCTCAGACCTCACAATGGCTCATTGGTGCGGGTCGGTTGGCACTTTCTCTTACACATTCTGTTGCTTCGCACAGAAACACTACTATCTTTCTCGGTCCCTTTGGAGGGAGTGTTTTGTCATCCGAGCCTCCAAAGCATTCTATTCTGTGCAGATGTTGGTGGCAGAGGGTGGTAGAGAGTCCCCTGGCAGAAGGACGAGTCAGTCTTTCTAACAAAGACAAACAGAGGGCCAAATGCGTCCGAGAGGCAGGCTTGCAAATAGCTGGAGATACTAGGCTTTCTGGCTTGTGTTGGACACCCGGCTGTCCCTCTCAGAGTGGGGTCACCACTGTCACCGGCTGAAATGCAGGGGGGAAACGGGTCCTTCTCTTCTGGCCGTCACAGCCCTGGGGGCAGAGCAACTTTCCTCTGGGACACGGGGGGTGGGGGGGAGCTCAGCGTCCCATCAGCAGCAGGAGACAGAAACAGGCAGAATCTGAGAAAGGATCCTTGGTTTTTCTCTGCACCTCTGCCTCGGAAAGCAGGCACATCTAGAAACTGACCCGGAGTAGACTTTGCAAACGGTATGAGAAAGCCGACCAGAAACCAGTTGCCCTCTTCCACTCACATAGGAGAGAACGATGGACACACTTGTGCCTATTGAGACCGTGGTGTCGAACGTGATCCCAAGTAGTATTTGGGATGAACCAGTCTTAAGGGGCGGGGGTCGGGGGGCCACGCATCTGTCACCTCTAGTCCCAGGAAAACCACAGCTTCCCAGAGGGTGCGAATGGGCTATTTCACTGTATGCTTCGGTGTGTGAGTTTAGACTATTGGTGTTCTATATAGTAACAATTCAAATTCAAGTTAAGACACAAATAAGCGGAACCTCACCAGCAGATAGGGTCCTTCCCTTCTCACCCCCTTTCTCTCCCTCTCATCTCCCCTCCTTCTTTTTTGAGTGATGACACTGATGCCTTCCTTTAGGACTGACCAATAGTAGGACGTTGACGCTGGAAACTGGAGCTACCTGGATGTCTCCAGACCGCGTCAAACGGGGTGATAACTTCAGGACAGGGGAGGCGACGGTAGAAGGTAGACCACGAGTTTTCCAAGATTAAGAGAGCTTATTTCGTTATGCAAGTGATAACATGATCATGGTGGGAAAGGAAACATATGATATAAATGACAAAGAAGGAAAAATCCTAGTAACCCTTTAGGGAAAGCCACTGTTAACGTTTTTATATTTACTCCCAGAATTTTCTCCATGTTTGCATCTTTGTGTGTATAATTTTTGAAAGGATACATGGTAAGGTTTTATCCTTCTTAATGGACATATCTGTCTGTGTGGTCATTAGGCTTTTTACATATCTTATTGGAAAACAATGCCGAGAGCATTCCCACATGTGTCTATGCATCTACCTTTTTATTTCATTAGACCAATTTCTGCCTGTAAGTTTGCTGGGTCAAAAACTGCTGGCATTCGAATGTCGATTCCTACGCCCAGAGGGTCACCAGAGAGGTCGATGACATCCACCCTGCGAGAGGAGAACGCTCTGTGTGGCCCCCAGGCAGCTGGGAGAAGAGGGCACAGATTTAAGTTGGAAGAGGAACAGGAGCAGAGAGTGTTTTTCTCCTTCTCCCTCTGCCCCTCCCCCTTACGTGCAAAGTCAAGTGATTCGTCCAAGTTCATGGGATCCAGTTTGTCAAATCGGAGATATTATCGAGTGCAAGACACACCATGATTTTCTGTACTATAAACAAAGATCGGTCTGGTAACAATACAAAATGCAGTTGAATAAAAGGCCGATATAAAATGGATTGTAAGAGTGATTTTTGACATGTCGACGTGTGAAAAAATACGCGTGTTCTGTTCACGAACTATGGGAGTGCGCACGCGTCCAGAGCTGCGGTCGGAGGCCCAGGCTTCGCCCTGCACGACGCAGGCGGCCGACGCTAGGTGGTCACAGCGCTCAACGCCCGCCACCCAGCGTGCCACAGCGTGAGTGCCCCACGGGTGACTGCAAAGGAACCCACGCTCAGGGAGCGGCAGATGGACAGACTTACTCTTGCCGGGGCTGAGCAACCACCTATAGCCAATAGATTGAATAAAAGACACACCAAGAAGAAAGAAACAGTGTTCTCTTTGTGGACGGAACACTGTGCTTGAGAAGAAACATGTAATCCAGGGAGGAGAAAGCTGACCAATGGGGCGGGGGGTGGAGATGTCACCAGGGTTTCTGGGACCGGGGGTGGGGGTGGAGGGGATGCCACGGGGGTTCTGGGACGACAAGCCTGCCGAGAAGACACGGAGGAGGGGGAGCAGAAGTGGAAGAAATCCCCGCAGGGTGTGCATCAAGAAGAGAGGAGGCTTCCGAGAGGCCCCGTTAGATGGCATCTGAGGTTGTCGGTGTAGGAAGAGCGGAGATCTTGGTGAGAGCAGAAGATACGCTTGTGGGGTCACCTCTGCACCCTTCCTAAGCAAAGCGGCTTCTGTCCGGGTGGGCATCATGTCCCCCGACTGCAGTGGCCGCTGGGCCATGAGGCCCGGTTGAAGGGGCTCCCTGGCCTCTGGACTCTTCTGGGAGATTTGAAAGACCACACTTGGCCTCTGCCCCGTCTCCCTCCTCATTCCTGCCTGGAGCCAGCGGGCTGGCTGACGGGGGTCATCGGACGCTACAGTGACCTGCTAAGAAGGGCATCGCAGCAACGTGGAACGGCTCGGCATCTCACGGCCACCTGGTCAACCTTGGACTTCCCGTGCTGTGCAACCAATTTCATAAAAACCGTAATTCGCTTCCTCGGGTTTTCTGCTCCTCCCAACCCAGCTCCACCGCCCGTGATGGGGTCGCCGAGGGCGCTCTGCTTTGCTGTGGTCTGGGGGCCTGCCTGGAGAGGGAGTCCTTGAAGAGTACGTGTTCGGGGCTCGATGGTCACTGGGAAATAGCAGGGGGACCAAGGGGCCGAAGCAGTGTTGGGACGATTCTTTCTCTTTTTCTTTTTTTGTTTTTTAGGGAAAGACTTGGGGATATTTCCACAAAGATGCGAAGGGCCCCGGAGTGAGGAGAAGGCTGGACACGCAAACGAGACGTGAGAAGCACATGCTACGGTTTCTAAGTGGGAGAGATGAGATGGCCCCAAAACACAGGGGAGCGAGGTGGCTTTAGAAAGGTTCTTCTGGAACCTAGAGGAGGAGGGAGCGGTTGCAATGTATACAGCAGTCGGTAAATGAGTGCCCCCACGGGAAGGGATGGTGAGGCTGCCCGCAGCCCTCTGCGGAAGGGGAGGCCTGCAGGTTTGGTTGTTGGTGGGGCGGCCGCGGAGGTCCAGCAAGCAGCAGGTGATAAGAGCCCCGGCCAGCGTGACCCCGCTGCAACCAGAGAAAGAGAAGAGTGGGATGTTAAGAAGTTTTAACTTTAAGACCTCCTTTTTCAGATCTCCTTGATTGCCCTGTGAACATCAGCCAGAAGGGAACCTTCACTGCTGTCTCCTGCCCCTTCCCCTCTGAGCCCCAGCCCTGCCCTCTTCCTGAGCATCCCGACGGGCTCAGTTTCAGCCCCGAGTCTGCCTGCTTCTCTGTCTCAGCGGCGTGGAAGTGAGCGTGTCCTGCTCCGAGACCCCTCACGACGGCCACTGACGGTCTGATTCGCATTCCCTCTCTCGTGTCCCTGTCATCTCTTACCCCGACTCATCGCGGTCCGTGTCCCCGCTGCATCCCCTCCATGAGATGACAAAACCGTGACCTCTGGACCATCCTGCTCTTCCCGTCACTGTGCCCCAGGTCCGAGGGCACCGCGTGCGGTCCTGCTGGGGGAGCGCGGTCTCTGCGTGCACTCGTGCCTTCCAGAAGACACGCCCAGAGCCTGGTTTGCGTGCGAGAGGGAGGAGGAGAGGTCTGACCGAGGCTGATGGTTAGGTTTTGAGACCTGGAGACCAGAAGACAGATGGTCACCACTGACGGGTAGGTTTGCGGAGGAAAGATAATGGATTGCTTTTTGGCTTGCTTGAGCGCGGGAAGACTTCGACGCTAAGCAGGGAACCGGATTTCTGACCCTCTACCTCTCCCAGGCCGCTCTCCCTCCTCCTTCCCCCGATGGGACAGAGGAAAGGAAAGCCTTAGCTCACAGGCAGAAATGGAAGGGAAATACAGTGAGTTCTGGGAAAACGCTTTTTGAAGCGTCCTAGGACATTTTGTTTTGTATGTCGTTTTGAAATGTCCCCCAACGATGCTTTCCCATGGGAAACAGAGTGAGCTCGGGGCAGATGCCTTGTGGAGGCAAGGATTCTTGTTAGGATAGAAGCTAGTATGTGCCGATTTCTCAAGCAGCGTCCGGCCCACGGTGCACACCTGAGAGGTAAGAACAAACACTTCCTGCCAGGTCCACTGTCATTCGTGTGCGTACCTGAGAATAGGGTGAGAACCTGCGGTGGGGGCAGGGGCGTTCATCTAAAGCCTTTCTGGGAATAAGACAGGAATCGAGAGCAGTCCGGGAAACTTCCTCTTGTGGGTTATTTGGGAAGAAGCAGACAGCATCCATGGGGAAGCCTCCTTCGAGCCAGCTCTGGTTGGATTCAAACGTTCCCATTTCCCACCCGCGACTTGTGGCTCGGGGAAATAAGGCCCCATTGTCTCCCTCTGGAGCTAAGAACAAAGTTTTTCTCAATCTCCAAAGAAGGCGGAAAAAAACAAAGCCTGGGGAAGGGCAGATGCTCTCTGTGTTAACCATTCAAACTTCCCCTTTCTCGTTGAGGACTTTTTACAGGAAACAGCCTTGCTGTGGGGTCTTGACTACATTCTCCTGAATGAATTTCCTGCTCGATAGGTAGATTCTGAGAACGCCTCCTGAGGGCTTGTGAGCTAAGAGCTTCAAACTACGAGCTGCTGCTGTGAGCTGAGCTGCGCGGGCACAGGAGAGGAGGGAGCCCGAACACGACCGCGGGGACGTCATGGCCCGCCCTGCCCCCAGCAAGCTCCATTCGTCCTTTAAATCTGCAGGATGCTCTCCCTCTGCTCGCAGAGAGCTTCCCAGGGATTCCAGATCTTCAACATCCCAATACATAGGCGCCTTCAGCAGAACATTTCTTGTCGTGAAACAACCCTCAGAGGTCCACCTGGCCCGACCTGTCACCTTCGCACGGTTGAGATGGCTGAGTTCAACTTAGTCTTTGAACGGGAGGCCCCAAGTGCGTCTGGGGCCCAATGAGTAGGCCACAGTGACTCGTTTCGTCTGTGGCGGTCCAGAGACCTCAGATTCCACTTGGCTCCAGCGAGCTCTGCCCTTTCGAGCAAAGAAGAAGGAAAAAGCAAAGAGAAACAAAACATCTCTAGGTGACCAATTCTTAAAAAAAAGACTTCCTCGTCCGCAAGACCTATGCCCAGAGACCTTCTGAGAGCTGCAGCGTTTATGTTTGCTGTTTTGCTTTATGACTCAACACACCTGGGATTAGATTCCCACGAATGTGCTGCAAATCGCTGCGAGGTCACTAGATTTTCAAACACAGGGCTCAGCTGGCTATCTTTCCTAATGTGATAATTAATCCCATGCTTCAGCTTAGCTTTGCTACAGTACCTAGACCTCTGGTCAAACATTATTCTAGATGTCTCTGTGAAGGTATTTTTAAGATGAGATTAGCATGTAAGTCAGTAGACTTTGAATAAAACAGCTTACCTTCCTCCGTGTGGGTGGGCCTCATCTAATCAGTGGAAGAAGGTTCTGATAGCAAAAGCCCTCACCTCTCGGGAGGAGGAGGGAATTCTGCCAGCAGACAGCATTGGGACTCAAGTGGCAACATCAGCAGTTGGACGGGTCTCCAGCCCCCTAGACAACTGCAGATGTTGGACGCGTGAGCCCCACAGTCTCACGGTCTCTGAGGGTTAATGATTCTCTGGAGAAACGACCGGGAGAATGGGGTAGGTGCACAGCATGTAACACTTGGACTTACCTACACTAAACACCTATTAGCTGTGCATCTGACACTCACACTTACACGGCTGCCCGTGT
>JAPYYJ010003366.1:0-11668 GCA_028533885.1 Nasua narica | reverse complement strand
TGGAGATGTTTGTAGGAAGAAGTTGCTGTGACTGAGGTCGAAGAGGTTGTTGCCTGTGTTCTCCTCCAAGGTTTTGATGGATTCTTGTCTCACATTGAGGTCTTTGATCCATTTTGAGTCTATTTTTGTGTGCGGTGTAAGGAAATGGTCCAGTTTCATTCTTTTGCATGTGGCTGTCCAGTTTTCCCAACACCATTTGTTGAAGAGACTGTCTTTTTTCCATTGAATATTCTTTCCTGCTTTGTCAAAGATTAGTTGACCATAGAGTTGAGGTTCCATTTCTGGGTTCTCTATTCTGTTCCATTGATCTATGTGTCTGTTTTTGTGCCAGTACCACACTGTCTTGATGATTACCGCTTTGTAATAGAGCTTGAAGTCTGGAATTGTGATGCCGCCGACTTTGGTTTTCTTTTTCAACATTCCTCTGGCTATTTATGGTCTTTTCTGGTTCCATATAAATTTTAGGATTATTTGTTCCATTTCTTTTAAATAAGTTGATGGTATTTTGATAGGGATTGCATTAAATGTATAGATTGCTTTAGTAGCATAGTCATTTTCACAATATTTGTTCTTCCAATCCACGAGCATGGAATGTTTTTCCATTTCTTTGTGTCTTCCTCAATTTCTTTCATGAGCACTTTGTAGTTTTCTGAGTACAGATTCTTTGCCTCTTTGGTTAGTTTTATTATAGGTATCTTATGGTTTGGGGTGCAATTGTAAATGGAATCGACTCCTTAATTTCTCTTTCTTCTGTTTTGCTGTTTGTGTATAGGAATGCAACTGATTTCTGTGCATTAATTTTATATCCTGACACTTGATTGAATTCCTGTATGAGTTGTAGCAGTCTTGGAGTGGAGTCTTTTGGGTTTTCCACATGAAGTATCATATCATCTGCAAAGAGTGAGAGTTTGACTTCTTCTTTGCCAATTTGGATGCCTTGCTCCCTCAGTCTTAACATCACATTTAATTAATAACTATATCCTACTATTTTTACCTCAGTTATCTCTCCAATACAATTTTTCCCCACCCTAATTCCCACTACTCTGGTCCCTCCCTCCTCACCTTCATCATACTAGGCATACCCTTCACATATGGAAATATTAGCTCACTTTTCATATTGATATCTTGATCTCTAATTTTCTGGGCCTTATTTATCATTTATATTAGCCAGAATGTTTGTTATAGAATAAAAATCTTATAATGTCATTCTCTTGTTTAAAATCATTCTGCTTGTCCAGAGTTGATCACCCCTCAACAGACAGAGGAAACCCACGATAATGCAAACCACACAGTGAGGTTTATTTCCAACTAGCTGGGGTCCAAGTATCTGCCCGACGCAGCGGGTTTCAACAAGGACCCAGAGTGCTCAAAGCCAAGGGTTTATATAGCATTTTCAAAACATCTTTCAATACATCCAACTCACAGTAATTTTCCACAGTACATACAACTTTTCTTGCTTACGCCCCACCCAGGGGTTTGGTTTAGCAAGATAAGTTCCTTCTTGAAAGGCTCTTTTCGACACGCCCTGGTGGTCTAGGCAGGCACATCTGTGTCACGACCACTGCCCACGTTTTGGTCGGTTATGATTAAGTTGTTTTTCCGACTTCAGCCAGCCCCTCCCTTCTCATAGTCAAGAACTAGCTAAAACCTGAAAACAACCCAATCTCTTTTCAAAGTCACATATGTAGTTTCTGCCAGGGGTTGATCAGCAAAAGGGATTCCCGGCCCTTAAGATGGCTGTTCTGATGCTAACCCACTCTTACAATTCATGGCTTGCATTGCCCTAAAAAGAAAATGCAGTCTCTCTAGGATGGTCTGCAAAACAACTTATGATCTAGCAAGTGCTTCCCTCGTCAGCCCCCTCTCTCCCTTCTCTTCACTCTAATTCTTCACAGTTCACTCTGTGTTCTAGCCATACTGGATTATTTTTCCTTCCAGTTTCTTTAACATGTCACATTGTGCCTCATGTCTGAGCCTTTGCAAAAGCTATACTGTCTATCTGGAACTTTGCTTCTTTTCTTTTCTCCTCCCACCCCCATTAACTTTTTATTATCTTTCAAATCTCAGTCCATGTCACTTTCTCCCTAAAGCCTTACTTACATCAATTGTTTAGCAGAGGTGGCTTTCTTTAGAACCCCTAACATGTCACTCATCACATTATATAGGGTATGCTTGTTTACCTGTTTCCTGCAATGGATTAAAAACTTCTTGAAGACGTGGACTGTTTCATATACAACTGTATTTCTAAAACCTGTCCAGTGCATGACATGCGTATTTGTTGAATGTACCAGTGAAGGAATCATTGTTTATATGAAGTCTAAAAGCTTGGGGAATGGAGCATCTGAATACAAGTATAAATAATTACCATTAATATGGCTTTCTTAGGGAGTAACTTCTAATTACTAGATGTTATCTAGATTACTAGGTATTAAAGATAAGCATTTGGTTTTCCCCTGTAGAAGTTAAAAATTTTTAGCTCTGTTAAGTATGTGGCTTTAGAACCTTGGGTGTACTTATGGGGACAAAGGGACATGCCCTCTGATACAGAGATGGACATTGTGCCACCATAGCACTATGACTTCACTCTAATATCACAGTCTTCAGTGAATGTTGAAAGTCACCTATCCCCCAGAATCTTCTATCAGTTCATTCTGGTCTTCCCTTAGGATAAGGAGGCACAGAAAAAAATTTTATCAGGCATTCTTTATCTGATCTTTACAGTAACTTGGGAAAAAGAGCATTCTAATAGGAATTGTTATTCTTTCTTAGACTCTCTTTTTAGAATTGTTATTGTAACTGGGTCTCAGAGAGTATTTGATATTGGTTCAATGTCCATTTTCTCTTTAGATCTGTAAATTCCATAAAGTCAGTGATCATAGCTATCTCATTCACCATCGATTACTATTAACAGAACTAGTTAAGCACATAGCAAGTACTTAATGACTAATATTGAAGGCTTTTGCTTAGACAATTGGGGATGATGACAACATTAACTAGGACCCAAAACAGAAGGAAGTGCACAGCTGCAAGGGAAGATAAAGCATGACGGCGGTCAAATCGTAGTGCAGATCTGGAGCCTAAGAAATATACTGGCACTAGAGTTATGAAAGTTTATTGTCATGGAATATTGCTGATATTTAAAGCTTTGGGAAAGCATGACAGTATATAGGAAGAACATATTTAGCCTGTGTATATAATGATTGTAATATTAACTAACACTTTTTAAACACCATAAACTATGTATTTTTTTAAGTGCTTTGCAAATATCAGTATGTTTAATTCTTACAAAAACTCCATGCTCTATGCACCATTAGAGTCCCTTGTAACACATGAAGAAACTGAGCCAAAAGAAGGTGAAGGAACTTTTCCAAGTTGACACAACTTTTTAGTGGCGGAGATAAGCTTCAGACCCAGCCAGCCTAGCTTATGAGCCAAGATGCCTGAAGAGAAATAGGGAGGTTGGTTCTTCTTCTTTAACGCTCTTTCAGTAAGTGTTGATTAAAAAAAGGTCATTTTTCAGTGAGGTAGGAAAATAAATTTCCGGATTTGGTATGTTGTCCTGACTCTTGTGCATTTATTCTTATTGAGTGCAAATCCATGGACTGGCAAAGGCTTTGCCTAAGCTGCTCTAGGTTTTGAAATGGCCCATAGATAGCATGATAGCAAAAGACTTTCTATTAAAGCACCTTGAATTGTTCTTGGCAGCTTATCCTTTAAAAGGAAGGCGTACCAGAAAAATGAACTGAACCATGCCTTGCATTGCTCTGCCAGCTGCCTGTCACAATCCAAAATAGCTGAGAGTCTCCAGAAACTGTAAAATTGTCTTAAAGGTCCAGTTACACTTTCAGCTTCTCTGATTTTCTTAAAAAGAAAGTAGTTTAATTCATTCGGTATTACCTTAAAAAAATTGGCACTATATTCCATAGTGAATTGAGTTTGCAACAATATAGGCTAAGGGGATTGCCTTCCTCCAGATCAGATCACAGAACTGCTTAAGAGTACTTGTTATTGTATGTAAGTAACAATTTACATGTACTTTTATTTTATCACTTCTATATTTTTGTGTTATAGTTTGATGTGCTTCTTGGTAGCATATTAGATATCTCCTATTCTCAGAAGAGCAATAAATACATTGAATGAAACACTTTCCTATATGTGTAGTTGAAAATACATATTTTTGATGGTAAATATGCTTATCAAGTTTTTTTTAAAGAAACATAGTTTTGTGGAATTGCAGCATCAGATATATATCTGTGCTTCTCAATAACTGCTTTAAGTGAAAAAACCCTCCAAATCCCCAAACACTGTGGGCATAAGATAATAAGATTCACAGAATCTGATTTCTGAAGATGTACCTGGTGAAATAGACCAACGCGATCACCAGCTTTGCACCTCATTAGGATATTTTAGACAGAACCCTGCACAAAGGAGCTCTAGTCAGGTGACTTTCCAATGAAAACATGAATTTTAAAGCATCTTCATGTGTCGGTTCTATTAAAATTGGGGTTGATCTTTAATTTGACTTTTAATTAGCAGTGTATACCCAGCAATCAGTTTTATCTGCCTCATTTAAAGAATGGTTTACTATTTATATATGTGAATATGTGTGTGTGTGTCTGTGAGAGAGTGTATATGTTTGAGAGAGTGTGTGTGAAAAAGAATGTGAGGAGAGTGTGTGAGAGCATGTGTGAGAGATTAAGTATGAGAGTGTGTGAAAGTACATGTGAGTATGTGTGTGTGAGAAAAGAATGTGTGAGAGAGACTGTATGAAAGAGTGTGTGTGAGGAGTGTATGTGAGTAAGAATTTGTATGAGTCAGAGTATATGTCTGAGATTGAGACAGTGTGTGAGATTGAGAGAGTGTGTGTGAGAGTGTGTATGAGAGAATGTGTGAGTGTGAGGGAGTGTGTGTGTGTGTGTGAGGGGGGGGGAAATGAAATAGAAGTCTTAACAATAAACTGTTAAAATTGAAAGCAGAAGTCCATCTCTACATTTTCGTACTCCTGCCTCATTTTGTGGTTCTCTTTCCTAACATTTAGGAGAGCAGAGGGATGACTACCTGAAGAGTCACCTCCCTTGAACAAGGTGATATGAATGTCCCTTTAATGGCTATGGCAAATACTGCAATATTCCCACTATGTTTTTACTAAGCTTAGCTCACTCTTTCCTGGGGCCTTGGAGAGAAGCCCATTTATTCACTTGAGCATCCTGGATATCCTTGACATTTTCTTTGTACTTCAGGCTATTGTAGTGGCTAGGGTTTTCAACAGGAGGGTTAACTGCCTAAATGTTAGAAAGTTTCAACATCCACCTGCTTTACCAGCAAATACATTCATGTATTTTTGTACATTCAGGTAGGTCTTAGAGCAGGTCACATATTAATAGGTGGTGTGTGGAGATGGGGAGGGCGAGGCCCAGCTTTGAGGAAATTTCTTGACCCTTGCTATTGTCCCTGTGTTTGGGTATTGACAGTTCTATACTGCCTAGGGATTAGGTGATAGAGGATTGACTGGAGCTCACAGAGCAACATTAATAATTATATATTTATTCTAGCTTACATTCTGCATATTTCAAAAGCTAACTATAAATCCATCAAAAATAGGTGTCAAGATAGAAATTGCTGGATGCATCAGAACTTAATTATTCTGGTCTTTCAACTCCTTCTGGTGACTAGAAACGAAGCCTAAGCTACCAGGGTTCTCTTGTTGATTGCTTTAGTGTCCTCATCTGAAAAATAGAGATATTAATAGTACCTTCCTTAGAGAGTTGTGGGGATACAGGGAGATAATAATGCATGTACAAAGACTCAGATCAGTGTCTGACACAGTACATCTTGCTCAAAGTGTTCATTCTCACATTCATGATCAATCAAGACTCCCTCTTGTTGCCATATGCAGTCAAACTGGCCCAGTTTGTACAGATAAGGTGGGGTTGCTTCTATCTCCCACCCCATGGGTAGCATTATAGGGCTGACTTCCTTTCTCTTGCAACACACCTAAAATGCTGAGCCTGAGACTCTCTGGGCTGTGGGTGAGGCAAAAGTCAGAGGCAAGGAGAGCAGTCTAATGTAGTACAAAAAATTGTTACAGAGATATGATAACCAGTTTTTGCTCCCAGATCTTAGGTGTAACCCTAGGAGACAGAGGGAGTAAAGTATTAAGTAGGGATACATTCTATAGATTAAGTGCTGTACTATTGTTTTATGCTGTCACATGTAATATTTTCTTTATAACCAAGTTATGAGGTAAGTGAGTTCAACAGGATTAAATGACTGGCCCAAGTATCCTGGCAGAGCTTATAATCAGACCAACAGTGCTTCCCAAGGTTATCTCTTGGGTACTTTCTTTTATGGAGAAAAGGAAGGCTTTGGATTCAGAGATTTCAAGCTAATTCTCAGCTGTGCTGGAGGTATTTTGCAGTGTCAGCTTGTTTTTCTGTACTGTTTGTTGTGATTCCTTTCTCATTCCACAAAGCGCTATCTCAGAAATTTTACTTCTTTCTCGTGCTCCATGTTCAGAGAAATCTTCTACTACCTGAGGGGATGACATTGCTTCCAACCTTATTGAGCACATATGGGAGCTCAGAGCTGGAATACCTCAAACTTCCAACTGCACCCTGTTAAACTCATGTACAATTATATTCATCATGATTATCTTTCTTCTAATCTCAGAGGCATATTGACATAAAATAAGATTTATTGGCCCCTTACTATGTGCCAGGAACTTTACACAGATTAATCCTTACAACTCTTTGAGGTAAGTACTATTAGTGTCCACATTTTACACATAAAAACACAAGTTGCTATGGCTGGATTGTGTTCTTCAAAATTCATACATTAATGTATCCATATATCCATACCCAGTATGATGGTATTTGGAGATGGCTTTGGGAGGTAATTAACTTTACATGAGGTCACAAGATTGTCCCTCATGATGGGATTATGTGTGCCCTTATAAGAGGAGAGACCTTTTTTTCTACCATCATGTGAGGACACAGTAAGAAGGCAGCCATCTGCAACCTCAGGAGAGAGCCCGCACAGGGGAGCTGAATTGGCTGGCATCTTAATCTTAGACATTCCAGCTTCCAGAAATGTGAGGAGTAAATTCCTGTTTTTTAAGTTACCCAGCCTATGGAGTTTTGTTTTGGTAGCTCAAACTGAGTAGTACAGGTGTAATTTGTCTGAAGTTGAACAGCTATTACTTGGAGAAGTCAGGACTCAAACCTGGGTGTGCCCTTAACCACTCTACCCTATGGCTTCACAGAGAGTTGCCCCATTTTCTGATTAAGGGTGAGGCCTCTATGTGGGCTCTTACTCCTCTACTCTAGCTTTTAGCTTCTTCGAGAATTTGTACTCTCTTTCTTTCTTGCATTTTCAAGTTTAATCTCAATTATCTCCTTCCTTCCTTAAATATATGTGCTCTACTTTCTTCTTAAACCACATCACAGTCCTTTGTTCCCTGGTAAGCCCTGTTTCCAAAATCAATGCATTCTGTTTAATTGCTTTTTTGGTGATCTCTTTTTAATGTTTGACAATGTTGAGCCCTTTTGGGGGGAATGTTTCACTTGATTTACTAACATGACACCATTCTCTGGTAATATTCCGACTTCTGTTTCTCCTCGCTCCTCTTTGTTCATCTTGCTTAAATGTAAGTTTTTCCCAGGATTCAGTTCTTAGTCTTCTTTGTCTTTCTACAAATGGAGATATTATTTCTTCTAACAGTACCATATTGCTGATGGCTTTGGGATCTATATATGTGGTCCAGACTAGCATGTAGAACATGACTTGCTCCTTCCATTCAGGATTTTCATTGTTCAAATGTTATATCCTCAGAGAGGACTGCTTTAACTATCCAGTATAAAAGAACATCCCTGTCCATTGCTTAACCCTGCAATTTCCTTACTTGTTCTTTTTTTCTTTTTAGATGAATCACCACCTGACTTTATATTCAGTATTAATTTAATTCTTTGTTTTCTGTTTCCTCTACTAAATGAGTGCTTCAGGAGGAGAGGTTCAATATAGTGATTAAAAACATAAAATCCATGGCACATTTACACATTCCAACTTTGACACTTCTAAACTATGAATCTGGTAAGATACTACACTGTGTCTCACTTTCCACATTTGTGAAATGAGGATAAAATTAAGAATGCAAGTCATCATTATTTAATGAATGCCTCCTATGACCCAGGCTCTGTTTTAGGAATTTGGGATGTAACAAAAACCTGCAGAGAGAAATCCTTGCCCTCATGGAGTTCATATTCAATCGAGGAGACATAAGACAATAAGTAAGATGAATAAGCAAAGTATATAATTTGTCAAGTAGTAGTAAGGCTGTGGAAAAAATAAAGAAACAGAAAAGGGGATGGAGATTAAAATTAGTGTTCAGTTTAAATCAAGGTAATCAAAGAAGGCATCCCCATAAAGGAGAACTTTGAGCAAAGGTGTGAAGCAGGTTAGGGCCCTGGCCATGTGGATATCTGGGAAAAAAGTTCTCCAGGCAGCATGACCCCTTTTTCTAGGTTCATGCTTTCCTTCCTGTTCTCACACTTCCCCAAATCACATTAAATTACATTTTAGTCATTCTGAACTATGAATGCTTAATATGTCCATATCTTAGGTAATTGTACTTTTTCAGTTTGTATTCTCCACCTCCCTTTATTTTTTTCTAGAAAATAGCTATGCATTTGTAAAATAGGGATGATGACAATTATATCTGCCTGAAATGCATTGTGAAGATTAAATTACTTTATATGTATAAAGCATAAAATACAGTGACTGACCCATAGTATGTGTAATAGAAGTATTCGTTCTTATTATTACTAAAGTGCAAATAAATCATGTCATTCTTCTTAATATGGTTACTTGCCTAACTTTTGCTCATCCTTTAGGTCCCAGTTTCCCTCAGTCCCTCAATCTGGAAGTGTACTCTTCTTATGTAATCCCTGTGGTTTCCCTAATACTGTGTTTACCACAAAGAATTGCAATTTACTTATTTGGCTGCATTCCAATCTAGAATTTAAGCAGTTTGAGAATGGAGACTGTCTCCAGTTCACTGTTATATCCCTAGTACTTGGTCTCTGGCTGATACATGCTAAGAATTCAATAAATGAAAGGTTATTATTATAATAACTATTATGTATTGTATTAATACATTTATAAATACAAATAAAAATTAAATAGGTCAGTTGTTTTATACTGAAAAAGTTATTGCCTCTTAAATTCCTCTTATCAGAGAAATCATGTGATAATTGTCTTTCTCTGATTGACTTATTTCGCTTAGCATAATACCCTCTAATTCCATCCATGTTATCATAAATGGCAAGATTTCATTTCTTTTGATGGCTGCTAGTATTCCATTGTATATATATCACATCTTTTTTTATCCATTCATCTGTTGATGGACATCTAGGTTCTTTCCATAGTTTGGCTATTGTGGACATCGGTGCTATAAATAAACATTTGGGTGCATGTGCCCCTTCGGATCACTACCTTTGTATCTTTGGGGTAAATACCCAGTAGTGCGATTGCTGGGATGTAGGTAGCTCTATTTTTAACTTTTTGGGGAACCTCCATACTGTTCTACAGAGTGGCTATACCAGCTTGCAGTCTCCCCAACAGTGTAGGAGGGTTCCCCTTTCACCACATCCTCACCAACATCTGTCATTTCCCGACTTGTTAATTTTAACCATTCTGACGGGTGTGAGGTGGTATCTCACTGTAGTTTCATTTGTATTTCTCTGATGCTGAGTGATGTTGAGCACTTTTTCATCTGTCTGTTGGCCATTTGGATGTCTTCTTTGGCGAGATGTCTTCTTTGTCTTCTGCCTATTTCTTGATTGGGTTATTTGTTCTTTGGGTGTTGAGTTTGATAAGTTCTTTATAGATTTTGGATATTAACCCTTTATCTGATATGTCATTTGCAAATATATTCTCCCATTCTGAAAGTTGCCTTTTGGTTTTGTTGACTGTTTTCTTTGCTGTGCAAAAGCTTTTGATCTTGGTGAAGTCCGAATAGTTCATTTTTGCCCTTGCTTCCGTTGCCTTTGGTAATACTTCTAGGAAGAAGTTGCTGCCGCTGAGATCGAAGAGGTTGCTGTCTGTGTTCTCCTCAAGGATTTTGATGGATTCTTGTCTCACATTGAGGTCTTTCATCCATTTAGAGTCTATTTCTGTGTGTGGTGTAAGGAAATGGTCCAGTTTCATTCTTCTGCATGTGGCTGTCCAGTTTTCCCATCACCATTAGTTGAAGAGACTATCTTTGTTCCATTGGACATTCTTTCCTGCTTTGTCAGAGATTAGTTGACCATAGAGTTGAGGTTCCATTCCTGGGCTCTCTATTCTGTTCCATTGATCTATGTGTCTGTTTTGTGTCATACTGTTTTGATGATTTGTAATAGAACTTGAAGTCTGTAACTGTAATGCTGCCAACTTTTTTTTTTTTTTTTCAATATCCCTGTGGCTATTTGGGGTCTTTTTTGGATCCATATAAATTTTAAGATTCTTTATTCCAGGGGCGCCTGGGTGGTTCAGTGGGTTAAGCCTCTGCCTTCGGGTCAGGTCATGATCTCAGGGTCCTGGGATCCAGCACGACATCGGGCTCTCTGCTTAGAAGGGAGCCTGCTTTCCGCCCACCTCTGTCTCTCTGCCTGCCTCTCTGCTACTTGTGATCTTTTTCTCTCTGTCAAGTAAATAAATAAATCTTAAAAAAAAAAAAAAAGATTCTTTGTTCCATTTCAGAAAAAACTGAAGGTATTTTGATAGGGACTGCATTAAATGTGTAGATTGCTTTAGGTAGCATAGACATTTTCACAATATTTGTTCTTTCAATCCAGGAGCATGGAACGTTTTTCCATTTCTTTGTGTCTTCCTCAGTTTCTTTTCTGAGTACTTTATAGTTTTCTGAGTACAGATTCTTTGCCTCTTCAGTTAGGTTTATTCCTAGGTATCTTATGTTTTGGGGTACGATTGTAAATGGGATCGACTCCTTCATTTCTCTTTCTTCTGTCTTGCTGTTGGTATATAGAAATGCAACTGATTTCTGTGCATTGGTTTTATATCCTGACACATTACCAAATTCCTGTATGAGTTCTAGCAGATTTGGAGTGCATTCTTTGGGTTTTCCATATAAAGTATCGTGTTATCTGCAAAGAGTGAGGGTTTGACTTCTTTGCTGATTCAGATGCCTTTTATTTCTTTCTGTTGTCTGACTGCTGAGGCTAGGACTTCTAGTACTATGTTGAATAGCAGTGGTGATAATGGACATCCCTCCCATGTTCCTGATCTTAGGAGAAAAGCTCTCAGTTTTTCCCCATTGAGAATGATATTTGCTCTGGGTTTTTCATGGATGGCTTTGATGATATTGAGGTATGTACCCTCCATGCCTACACTGTGAAGAGTTTTGATCAAGAAAGAAGGCTGTAGTTTGTCAAATACTTTTGCAGCATCTGTTGAGAGTATCATATGGTTCTTTCTTTTATTAATATATTGTATCCCATTGATTGATTTGTGGATGTTGAACCAACCTTGCAGCCCAGGAATAAATCCCACTTGGTTGTGGTGAATAATCCTTTTAATGTACTGTTGGATCCTATTGGCCAGTATTTTGGTAAGAATTTTTGCATCTGTGTTCATCAAAGATATTGGTCTGTAATTCTCCTTTTTGATGGGG
>JAPYYJ010003365.1:0-11668 GCA_028533885.1 Nasua narica | reverse complement strand
TGACTTTAGGTCTTTCATCCTAAATTCTCTCCACAAATATCGCAAATTCTCCCCTTAATTTCTCCTAGATCCTTACCTTGGAACTCCCATATTCACCTTTTGGTTCCTGTCCCCCACCTCCAATGTCCCTTTGGTTTGCCATAAAAAATGCGTAACTCTCCCACGAGCTCCCCTTACCTACATCCTTTAGTTTCCTACTCTTGGACCTCGACCGCAGTTTCTCCACCAAACTCACCCAAACCCTCTTCCCCCGCAGGTTCTTTCACGCGCCCCCCCCCCCATTGGGTCCCTCCCTCTGGTTGACTGGGCGCGCCCATCTTCGGAACCGCTTCCTGCTTCCCCATTGGTTCCTCTCCACTAAGTCCCCGCCCCCCGTGCTCTCTAAAGTGCCCTGGCTGTCTGCGACTTGCCCCGACCGTTCTCGGCTCCCTAAGGTCACATGTCCGTATTCCCAGCTTGAGCCGTAGCGGGAAGGCCTCCTGCTCTCTTTTGCCCCTTGCTCCCTGGGTCTCGACAGAAGCCCTGAAGGCAGAGGCAGCAAAGCGGACTTTAATTTTGGGGCTCTAGGAGCTCCGGTCACTTACCGCCCAGGGCGCCGCCATCTTGCTAGGATTCCATAACCGGAAGGGACTTTTTTTTTTTAAGTCCACTCACTCGGTTCACTTGGAGACTTCCTTCCCTGTGGCCACGCCCCGTCCGTTTTCCAACTCTCCTCTTAAAGGTACCCGCACTTTTTACTAGTTGAGCGATTGCTCGGAGTGCCATTCCCGTGAGACTCTTCAGCCTGTCCTCGGGAGAGAGCTGTCAGTTCTGTTAGAGTACCCTCCCTCCAACTATACTCACCGCCCTGAGACCATGACTTGAGCCAAAATCAAGAGTCAGAGGATTAACAAAGTGAGCCACGTGTGGCTCTGATTTGTTAACGATCATTTTGGGGCTCCTGGGTGACTCAGTTAAGTGTCTGCTTTTGTTTCAGGTTATGATCCCTGGGATGTCCTCGGATTGAGCCCAGCATCAGGCTCTCTGCTCGGTTGGGAGCCTGTCTCTCCCTCTGCCCCTTCCCCTGCTTGTGCTCTCCCTCTCTTTCTGGCAAATAAATAAAATCTTTTTTTTTTAAATATTTTATTTATTTATTTGACAGAGAGAGAGAGATCACAAGTAGGCAGAGAGGCAGGCAGAGAGAGAGGGGGAAGCAGGCTCCCCCCCCCCCCCCAGCAGAGAGCCCAATGTGGGGCTTGATCGCAGGACCCTGAGATCATGACCCGAGCTGAAGTCAGAGGCTTTAACCCACTGAGCCACCCAGGTGCCCTAAATAAAATCTTAAAAAAAAAAATCATTACAATTTGTCAGGTGGAGAACAGACCTTAGCAAGGGTGGAAGTGGGGACCAGCAAAGAGGCTACTGCAGCAGTCCAGGTAAGAGATGAATGGAGACAGGAGCAGGGATAGGGTCATAGGAATTGGGGAGAAGTGCTCAGGTTATGAATCTATTTTGAAGGTTGAGCCAATAGCTCCAGAAACTAAAAGGATGGGGATGCCACTTAGGGAGATGGGGAGCCTGGGAAGGTGACAAGTTTGAAAGGCAGATGTGGTGGGCTGAATAGTGACTGACCCTCAATACACACACACACACACACACACACACACACACACACACACACGCACACATATTCATATCCCGGGGCGCCTGGGTGGCTCAGTGGGTTAAAGCCTCTGCCTTCGGCTCAGGTCATGATCTCAGGGTCCTGGAATCGAGCCCCATGTCGGGTTCTCTGCTCAGCAGGGAGCCTGCTTCCCCCCCCCTCTCTGCCTGCCTCTCTGCCTACTTGTGCTTTCTGTCAAATAAGTAAATAAAATTAAAAAAAAAAAAATCATACCCTGATTCTTGGAACTTGTTAATTTGTTCCTCTCTATGGTAAAAGGAAGATGTGATCAAGTGAAGAATCTGGAGCTGGGGAGATTATCTCCTGGGCAATCAGGAGGGCCCAGTGCCATGACGAGGGTCCCGTTAGATGGGAGGCAAGGGGGTCAGTCTGTAGGAGACGCGTTGGTAGGTGCAAGAGTGATACAGGGAAGGGGCAACGAGCCAAGGACTGTGGCGGTGGCGGCTTCTGGATGCGGAGGGAGGCCCACGCCCGTCTTTTCCGCAGCAGGGCCTGCGCTGACAGTGATAGTATCTCTGGGCAGGTCAGGGCTCAGCAGAAATGGCTGCTCAACTGTGCGCCAGTAGCTGGGCTCTGAGGTACCACAGCTGAGGGGTCATGGCTCCTCAGGGCACTAATCGGGAAGCCGTTGGGTGGCCCAAGCGCAGAACACAAGGTCTAAGCTGGGCCAGCCTCGGGGCGCAGGGCTGGCGCAGATGGTTAAGCGTCTGCCTTTGGCTCAGGTCATGATCTCCCAAGTCCTGGGATGGAGCCCCATGTTGGGCTCCTAGCTCAGCGGGGAGTCAGCTTCTCCCCTGCCTCTGCTGCTCCCCCTGCTTGTGCTCTTTCTCTCAAATGAATTAAAAAAAAAAAGTCTTTAAGCTGGGGCCAGCCAGAGTGGAGAAGGGAGGGGACCGGGGAGGGGCCCAGGAGAGGGCGGGACAGGTGAGGCCGGGCATCCCCAGTCACCCCGCCCCCACGAGGGGTTAGGCCTGAGAAGGGGTCAGGAGAGGGGCTGTGGCCGGGACTCTTACGAGCACAGTTGAAGTTAGACTTTAGAAGGAAGAAAATCCTCATGAGGCTGTCAGTTCTCACCAGAGAGCGGACTTTGAAATGCTGACCCGGCACCCCCTCACGCCCTTTGCTCCCCACTTCCCGCACGGGCTCCTCAGGGGACTGGGTCATTCTGGACCTTGCCATTTCTGCTCCTGGCTGCCACTGCTCAGAGACTATGGAGCTGTGGGAGCAACTGAGGCAGGCGGGACTGGTGCCCCCGGGGCTGGGCCCCCCTCCCCGGGCCCTGAGGGAGGTCCCCCCAGTGGGGAGAGCTGGCCAGACCCCCCTGTCCCCAGGGGCAGACACTGCTGGTGCCACGGAGAGTCTGCTGTGGATCTGGGAGGAGCTGGTGCGTAAGGGGTTCGGAGGGGCAAGAGGTGGGGCGCGGGTGGGGGTGGGGGGAGAACAGGCACCTGGATGGGAGCGAATGGAATTGCAAAGGGCCAGAGATTGAAGGGCAGAAATTCCGAGACAAGGAAAGAGAAGCAGGGAGAGACAGAGACATGGATCCGAAGAGTAAGAGACAGGAGTAGAGACACAGAGGCAGAAAGCGGAGATCGAGAGTAACGACAGAGACAGTCAAAGGCAGGGCAGAGAAATAGTGACGGAAAGGGACATGGAAAGACAGAGACAGAAGCAGAGAAAGACAAGGTGGGCAGGTTTAGGAGCTTAGCTGAAGTTTGCATAAGCAACGGATCTTGGCCAGGACTCAGCAGGTTTGAGGTGGGGGACACCCTGACGCCACACACCATCCCCCACCCCGCGGGCTGGGGTGCCCATGACTCCCCCTTCCCACTGGCAGGAGCACCTCCGCCGAGTGGACCTCCAGCTGCTGGGCCAGCTGTGCAGTCTGGGGCTGGAGATGGGGGCGCTGCGGGAGGAACTGGTCACCTTCCTGGAAGAGGAGGAGGAGAGCCTCATCGAGGAAGAGGAAGAGGAGGAGGAGGAGGAAGAGCCCGAGGAGAAGCAGGAGGAGGGACCCGCAGGGGCCTCCAGCTCAGCCCTGCACCACCACCTCCCTGACTTTGAGATGACCATCTGAGGCCCTGCCAGGTGCTTCTGGGTGACACATGAATGAGATGCAAATTTATGCAAAGGACGGAGCACCGGCAGGCAGTTCGGAGGGCAGTTTGGACGGCGAGGTGGCTCGGACCTGAGCAAACGCACCCTCTGAAGCTGTCTGTCCCCATCTCTGTCCCCATCGAGACCGAGGGGCCGGCCCTTGCGCTCTGGGGCCCCGCAGCCCGTGGGGCACGTCTGCAGGTGTATTTCCAGTGAACCGCAAGTGTGTTGCAGGGGACACGTGGGGCTTTGCAGATAGGGTGGGAGGTGCCTGCAGGTGACCAAGGCCAACCACTCCGGTGGCCGCTGCCTCAAGGGCTAGTGTGAACCGCAGCGAGCCGGCCGCTGGCCGCGAACCACAGATCGCACTTCAATGGCTCAGCGTGATAAAAAGAATATAGAACAGTCCGATAATCTAAAAATTTTGTTGGAATGCTAATATTTCCCGCATAATGGGATAAAGAAAAATATTACTAAAATGAATTTCACCTGAGTGTCTGAAAAATTTTTACTGTGGTCAAATATATATAATAAAATTTACCCTTTTTTGCCATCTTTAAATGTAGGGTTCAGCGGTATTAAACTCACCCATACTGTTGTACAACCTTCACCACCATCCACCGCCGGGGCAATTCACCTTGTGACCCCGAAACTGGACCCACTGAACAACTCCCCAGTCCCCCTTTTTGAGGGGGGAGGGGGCGAGAGCAGGGGGAGGGGCAGAGGGAGAGGGAAAGCAGACCCCACGCTGAGCAGGGAGTCTCATGTGGGGCTCAATCCTAGGACCCTGAGACCATGATCTGAATCCAAATCCAGACGCTCCTTTTTCCCTTTTTACGTAGGACTGTTAGAGAACTTACGATCACGTACAAATCTCTGGCTGTACTTCTATCTGAGAGTCTGAAAATGGAACGAGGGTGTGAGCAGAGTAGTGGGGGGAGGGTCCTAGATGTTCCCAGATGTGTTGCAAATGTGTCGTATCTGAGGACGGCGGCCGAGGAGAAGCCCACTGCACAGGCAACATTCCTGGGGTCTGCGTTTGCAGAAAAGGGGCCCACATCAGCAGGCGGAGGGCTCCAGCCCGAGGGGAGACATCTCTTCAGGGGAGACATTTGGACATTCGTAGAATCATTACTCCCAGGAAAGACCAACACATGCTTACATTTTGCCATTCTTCATCAGAATTTTTTTTTTTTTTAAAGATTTTATTTGACAGAGAGAAACACAGCAAGAGAGGGAACACAAGCAGGGGGAGGGCAGAGGGAGAAGCAGGCTTCCCGCCGAGCAGGGAGCCCAATGCGGGGCTCGATCCCAGGACCCCAGGATCATGATCCGAGCTGGAGGCAGACACTTAAGGACTGAGCCCCCCGGGGCCCCCAAAATACTTTTTAGTTTAAAAAAAAAAAAAGGATGTGGAGGCCATCTGGCTGCGACATCTGTCACCCCATTGATCACCAGGGTTGATTCAGCTGAGCTGGCTGGCTACATGGGTGTCCCCTCCCTCCCTCCCTGCTCCGGGTGCCTCTTTCCCGAAGCTTCGCACTAGGTCCGAGAGGACGGCCTTCCCTGAAAGAGGAGGACAGTTCTACAGTCAAGGGGACACACCAGTAGCCGCGCTCCCCCGCTGGAACTCCCCAAGAAGCTCTCAAGGTTTTGTTGGTTACAACAAAACCAACCAACCAAACCTCCCCCACACACACACAAAAAAAAACCATTTTCTAGTTGGGAGTGAGGATGTTGCCAGAGATATGAGATATTGGCGGAAGAGGTACCGAGTCCCTTATCTGTGAGCATTTCCTCCTTAAGAACAACCTGCTGCTTTCTGTCCAAGGGAGTCCTCCAAGACCAGGGGAGGGGTGCAGAGGAATTAAGGGGTTCGGGCTCCATCCCCAAACTGGCCTTCCTCTGCCAGCTTCAGCCAGGTCTGCAGCCCCTGGGAGATCCGCTGTGGGGGTGCGGGAGGGTGTTGGAAGTCAGATGCCGGCACCCAGGGAAGGAGAAAGACACCCCAGGAACGTGCAGATGAAGAGTCCCTCCCCCCTCCGTGAGGCATTCTAGAAAGAAGCTGGGCGCAGTCCGGGGGTCTCTCGGCAGCTGTGTCCAGGCTGTGGGGCCCATGAGGGCTGAGGGGGTGGCTTTGTTGTTACGGGGTCTGGGTTGCTGGGTTGGGAGGGAAGGGATGGGAGGCGGGACACTGAGGGGAGACTGGGGGGGGGCCGCTAGGGAGAGAACGCTCACTCTGTAAGAGCAGCATGGCAGGTCCAATAAGACTCTCCTCACCGTTAAGAGGACATAATTGGAAACATCGGTGAGACCATCAAGGCTCTGATTCCGATGTCCCAGTTGAGACCGACACCCCCCAGATAGATATGGCCCCATCCTTCAAGGGGCTAAGGTCAAACTTGATGGGTGTTTCGGGGACCAGGAGAAGAGAGAGCTATAGGGGTGCAGACGAAATCTGCAGACGTTTTAAAGGAAAGAGGCTGTTAGATTTCCTAAGAAAACCTGCGTCAGAGCAAGCTCTTGGTGGATACGCAGCCCTTCCACACCTGCGTAAATAATCAGGCCAAAGCCCGCGAGGCCAGCCATGTTTGAGGAGCAGGAATAGTTTTCCCTGGGGGGCTTCGTGGTTGGGGGGCGGGCTCAGTCAGTTAAGCATCCGACCCATGATTTCAGCTCAGGTCATGATCTCAGGGTTGTGGGATGGAGCCCCACAAAGTTGGGCTCCATGCTCAGTGGGGAGTCTGCTGGAAGTTCTCTCTCTCCTCCCTGTGCACTGCCCCCCCCTTTCTCTCTCAAATAGATTAATCTTTAAAAAAAAGGGGGGGGCCTGGGTAGCTCAGTTGGTTGAGCAACTGCCTTCGGCTCAGGTCATGATCCTTGAGTTCCGGGATCGAGTCCCACATCGGGCTCCCAGCTCCATGGGGAGTCTGCTTCTCCCTCTAACCTTCTCTCCTCTCATGCTCTCTCTCACTTTCTCTGTCTCTCAGATAAATAAATAAAATCTTAAAAAAAAAATAGTCTTCCTTGGGGATGATGTTTGAGCAAAGGGAAGTGACTGTAGAGAGAAATGTGTCTCCATGGAAAACGCCAGCAAGCACAGCGTTCTGAGAGATGACATTCAGGCCATTGGCTCTTACCTGTGGTGCACCTCTTCACAGTTGCGGGGAGCCCGCGGGATGCAAACCGGGTCTTGACTGAGAGAGTTTTCCTCCTGCTGTGCAGAAAGCAGGTTTCAAGCTGTTACAAACTAGAGGCCACCTGGCGCCCCCCTCACCTTCCCCACCCCCACCCCGGGCATCGCCATTTCTAATTGCAGATTCTTTCTCCGTCCCTTTTGAGATGTACCTATGTCTTCTTAAAAGGGGCGCCTGGGTGGCTCAGCCCGTTAAGCAACTGCCTTCAGCTCAGGTCATGATCCCAGGGTCCTGGGATCAAGCCCCCCAGTCGAGCCCCCTGCTCAGCCGGGGAGTCTGTTTCTTCCTCTCCCTCAGCCCCTCCCCCTATGCTCTCTTTCTCAAATAAATAAATCAAATCTTAAAAAAAAAAACTTAAAAAGCCTCACGTCCATCTTGGGACCCAGGGAGCGGCTCCGGGGCCCGTCCCTCTGGGATGTACTCCTGCCGACGACGGTGCCCTTACCTCCCAGGCTCTGAGGGAAAGCAGGAGCCCAGCCTCCGCGGGTCACCTTTCAAGCGGAGATGTAAAACTACCTTCCAGCAGGGTTGTAGGAGAACTTTTCACCTCCCTTTCAAGTGAGGCTGATTAGCCAACAAAGATGGCCTGTAATTCCCTCTCCCCAATTTGAAATCTCTCCAGCTGTGCTTTAGGAGGGCTGAGTTCTGTCGTACTGACCTGTCGCATTGGCCTTGAATCAAAGTCTTCCTCGCCTCTGTTTTGCCCGTGCAAATTTTACTGAGAGGACGTGCCTGTCGGTAGCTGGGCTGTCATCTTGCCCGTGGTGTCGATCTTCGCCATCTTTTCAACGCTTCCAATCTCTTCCCTTATCCGAATCCATTCTCCAAACCTACATCTCCAATTTGCCTCCCTCCTGAGTTGGCGTCCACAGCAGGAGGTGACCTGATGGCCCCAACGGTCTCGGGGTTGTCTTGTCGCTGGCCTTTGTCCCCCGGATATGAGAAGCAGCATGAGCTAAAGCACAGGACTTCCTAGAGACCTGGAGGGACGCCAGCTCCCGCGGCCCCAGCTCCAATGGTCTTTGAAGGCACAGATGTTTTCACTTCACCCTCAACGAGGGAAATCACACCGACTTCAGAAGACGTTCTGTCGTAAAACACAACAACTGTAGTGGATAGGCAGATCCTTGCACAGTGGGCGACCTGCACGCCTGCACCGGCAGCTCAGGGCAATGAAATCGGCAGGGGTGAGTGAGGGCTGACGAAGAGAGACTGCACCTGGCCTGGAGCACTCAGTGCAGTCCTGGGCCAACCTCCCCCTGGGCTCCAGCGCCCTGTGCCAGGCCCCCTGTGGCTGCCGGCTGCCCTCAGAGAGGCGGGGGCAACCGCCTGGGGAAGGGGCCACGGCCAGGCTGGGGGTGGATCTCAGCAGTCAGGGCCTCAGATACTCTGGCTCTTGGAGAGCTTACATTTCATGAGGTGGGAGTTTGGCACCTGAAATCCCGAGTTTCTTCCTTTGGCCCAGGGTGGAGTCCGATGTGGGGCTTGAACTCACGACTCTGAGATCAAGACCTGAGCTGAGATCAAGCATGGGATGCTCAGTGGACTGGGCCACCCAGACGCCCTCCCCTAAGTTTATTTAAATTAGGAATTCCCATCCAATCCGTCTTCCTCTCTATTAGCAATAATCGCGCCTCGGATAAACCTCATTGGCTACGATACTGCCATTGCGCAAAGCTCCGTCTTCCTCTCTAAATGGGATACAGACACACATTTGCCTGATGTTGGTGTTTACAGAGGGAAAATTATTTATCTTTTTATTTTGAAAAATGTGTGACATACAAACAGAAAGAAAATCAGTCACATAACCACCACAGAGATAAAATTGTCATCATTTTTAGGTCATATTTGTCATCTGTCCGTCTGTCTCTGTCTATCATCTATTAGTTTTTTTCTGGAACATTTACAACTTAATTACAGACGTCACCACACTCTGCCCTGAGTGCTTCCAGCTGCCTCTCTTCAAAGAGGAGCAGTTCCCTTCTCGCCACTGGCGACACAGGACAGAATCATAATTCCCTAACATCAAATACCCCGTCCGTGTTCAAACTTCCCCACTAGTCTGTGGTCACTGGTAACAGAACAATAGGGATCTGCCCCAGACTTGCTGAAAGGCTATGTCTAAAATATATGATCAGCTTTATTCTTATTTTTAAAAAGATTTTATTTATTTATTTGAGATAGAGAGAGAATGAGCAGTGGGGAGGCCAAGAGAGAAAGAGAGAGAGAGAAGCAAATTCCCCCCTGAGAGGGAAGCCCCAATGTGTGCAGCTCTGAACATCACCCCAATCCCATCAGGGACTGGACCAGAGGGTCAGGCCTGCTGTAGTGGGTGGAATGGTGACCCCCGCCCCCCACAAAGATAGGTCCATGTCCTAAACCCCAGAACCTGTGAATGTGACCTTATTTGAAAAAAGTTTCTTTTTTTTTTTTAAGATTTTTTTTAATTTATTTATTAGAGAGCGAGAGACTGAGAATGAGAGAGGAGAAAGTCAGAGGGAGAAGCAGACTTCCCGCAGAGCCGGGAGTCTGATATGGGACTCGATCCCAGGACTCCGGGATCACGACCCGAGCCGAAGGCAGTCGCCCAACCAACTGAGCCACCCAGGCGCCCCTGAAAAAAGTTTCTTTGATGATACAATGAATCTTGGGATGAAATCGTCCCGGGGTATCTGTGTGAGTCCTGAATCCAATGAGAAGTGTCCTTATAAGAAACGGAAGAGAAGACACGCAGAGGAGAAGGCCACATGAAGACAGAGGCGGAGCTCGGTGTGAGTCAGCCACAAGCCAAGGAAGGCCGTCTGCCACCAAAAGCCGGAAGAGGAAAGGAACAGAATCTCTCCTAGAGTCTCTGGAGGGAAGGTGGTCCTGCCGACACTTTGTTTTGGATTTCTGGCCACCAGAACTGTGGTAGAATAAACTTTCTCTTGTTTTAAGCTACCTAGGGTGTGGTAATTTGCTATGGCAGCCACAAGAAACTCATGCACCGTCCCCCTCAAGGGCAAGAAAACCATTCGCCCAAGAGAAACGGGGAGATCTGCCTCCTCGTCATTATCTCCAGAATCCCTCGGATTCTCTGGGGCCCTGTGGGGACGCCTAATGCCTGTGGATGGCACTTCCCCAGACTCCCACCCCCATACCGCCCTACCCCCATCCTCCATCCTGTTCTTGGCCTGAGCCCACTGTGCACAAGGACAGCCACTAACTGTCATCCCTCCTGGGTTCAGACACAGGCACCTTCTGGGCAAAGGGGCTTCCCTCACCCCTGGACCCTGGTCTCCGCTGAAAGGACAGGACCCAGGCTTTCAGGGTGAGGAGTTGCTTCTTGGCACCTCCCGTGGGGGACAGGTTAGAGGATGGTTTTTCCTCCTTTTTTTTTTTTTAAGATTTTATTTATTTATTTATTAGGAAAGAGAGAGAGTGAGAGAGAGCAGATCAGAGTGAGAAGCGGACTCCCCATGGAGCCGGGAGCCCGATGTGGGACTCGATCCCGGGACTCCGGGACCATGACCTGAGCTGAAGGCAGTCGCTCAACCAACTGCGCCACCCAGGGGCCCTCCTCCTTCTTTTTTGAGGGAAATTATAGACCTTCATATAGTCAATGTGCTTCATTGACCTTTTTGATGCTAGAATCATCTCCGATTTGGTCATTGACTTGGCCAGAGCAAAATACCAGGAGAAATTTGGAAAAGAAAGAAAACTCTCCTGTTGGGGAATCAAAGGCAGTCAGTGCTCAGCATTTCTGTAGGTTTTGGTGGCTTGAGTTGGTGTGGAATTCACATGGAGGAAGAACACATCCATTTGCCCTGTGAGGCAGGGCTGGCTTCCCGGGCTGGCGATCCGGGCAACCTCTCAAGCACTTACAAGGGCCTGCGGCCGGGTGTAATGCTGTGCTTTTGGCATCGTGAGATTCTTAACGGTTTTTGAGCAAGGAGCCCTGCATTTTCACTTTACACGGGGTCCTGCTGTTGAGGTAGCTGGTTGCCCCAGGAGTGACCCTGGTGCTAAGTCTCCTCTTGGAAAAAAAAAAAAAAAGGTAAGAGGCCACCAGGGGCCGCAATGCATATTTAAGCCACCAGAGGGCGGCACCACCGCAGGATAGCCTGGAGGGTTGGAAATGAGCACCAGCAGTTTGGCTTTTTCACCTCTTTGGGTCCTCATAGGTCTCTGTCTCCATCCCTTCCCTTCTGTCTCCCCAGCTCACAGAGGGAATGTTCTCGGCCCTGATGTACTTCGAGGATTTTTTTGGTTGGGGGATACACATTTTTGACTCCACGATCCAAGGACGGGGGCCGGGTGATCACAACTATTTGGCTCAAATATGAACAGCATTAAATAGACGTAATAATGTCTACACTAAATAATGGTTTTAGGAAAACACTGCAGAGACAGGGATTGGAAGAGGGTTTGTGTGTTGTGCTGATGGGGAAGATCTGTCCAAGTCCCCATTTTCCAAGAGGGAAGACTTAGCGCCTAAAGGTGGACCCTCACTAAGTAGCCTCAGAGCCTGCTGAGCAGAGACGACTGGGGCTCCACCCAGGGGCGCTGGAGCTGTTCCCGGCAGACCCCCCCAGTGTGGCCCCGGACAGAGAAGCCGGGCCTTTCCTGGGATCACGTGAGACACAACACACGGCAATGTCCAGTGTGGTCACCAATATAAGAAAGGGAACATCCAACAGGAGTGAGCCAAACTGGTTTTGGTCACAGTGCG
>JAPYYJ010003364.1:0-11669 GCA_028533885.1 Nasua narica | reverse complement strand
CCAAAAGACTCCACTCCAAGACTGCTAGAACTCATCCAGGAATTCAGTCAAGTCTCAGGATATAAAATTAATGCACAGAAATCAGTTGCATTCCTATACACCAACAGCAAAACAGAAAAAAGAAAAATTAAGGAGTTGATTCAATTTACAATTGCACTCAAAACTGTAAGATACCTAGGAATAAACCTAACCAAAGAGGCAAAGAATCTGTACTCAGAAAACTACAAAGTGCTCATGAAAGAAATTGAGGAAGACACAAAGAAATGGAAAATTGTTCCATGCTCATGGATTGGAAGAACAAATATTGTGAAAATGTCTATGCTACCTAAAGCAATCCACACATTTAAAGCAATCCCTATCAAAATACCATCAATTTATTTCAAAGAAATGGAACAAATAATCCTAAAATTTATATGGAACCAGAAAAGACCACGAATAGCCAGAGGAATATTGAAAAAGAAAACGAAAGTTGGCGACATCACAATTCCAGGCTTCAAGCTCTATTACAAAGCTGTAATCATCAAGACAATGTGGTACTGGCACAAAAACAGACACATAGATTAATGGAACAGAATAGAGAGCCCAGACATAGACCCCCAACTCTATGGTCAACTAATCTTCGACAAGGCAGGAAAGAATATCCAACGGAAAAAAGATAGTCTCTTCAACAAATGGTGTTGGGAAAACTGGACAGCCACATGCAGAGGAATGAAACGGGACCATTTCCTTACACCACACACAAAAATAGACTCAAAATGGATCAAAGACCTCGATGTGAGAAAGGAATGCAACAAAATCCTGGAGGAGAACACAGGCAGCAACCTCTTCGACCTCAGCCACAGCAACTTCTTCCTAGAAATATCTCCAAAGGCAAGGGAAGTAAGGTCAGAAATGAACCACTGGGACTTCATCAAGATGAAAACCTTTTGCACAGCAAAGGAAACAATCAACAAAACCAAAGGACAACTGACAGAATGGGAGAAGATATTTGCAAATGACATATCAGATAAAGGGCTAGTATCCAAAATCTATAAAGAACTTCTCAAACTCAACACCCAAAGAACAAATAATCTGATCAATAAATGGGCAGAAGATATGAATAGACTTTTCAGCAAAGAGGACATCCAAATGGCCAACAGACACATGAAAAAATGCTCAACATCACTCGGCATCAGAGAAATACAAATCAAAACCACAGTGAGATACCACCTCACACCAGTCAGAATGGCTAAAATTAGCAAGTCAGGAAATGACAGATGTTGGCGAGGATGTAGAGAAAGGGGAACCCTCCTCCACTGTTGGTGGGACTGCAAGCTGGTGCAGCCACTCTGGAAAACAGTATGGAGGTTCCTCAAAATGTTGAAAAAAGAGCTACCCTATGACCCAGCAATTGCACTACTGGGTATGTACCCTAAAGATACAAATGTAGTGATCCGAAGGGGCACATGCACCCCAATGTTTATAGCAGCAATGTCCACAATAGCCAAACTATGAAAGAACCTAGATGTCCAACAACAGATGAATGGATAAAGAAGATGTGGTATATATATAGACAATGGAATACTATGTAGCCATCAAGAGAAACAAAATCTTGCCATTTACAAGATTTGGATGGAACTAGAAGGTATTATGCAAAATGTGGATGGAACTAGAGGGTATTATGCTAAGTAAAATAAGTCAGTTAGAGAAAGACAATTATCACATGATCTCTATGATATGAAGAATTTGAGAGGCAGGGTCAGGGGTTTTGGGGGGGGTGGGGGAGAGAAATGAAACAAGATGGGATGAGGAAGGAGACAAGCCATAAGAGACTCCTAAACTCATGAAACAAACTAAGGGTGGCTGGGAGGTAGGGGGGGTAGGGTTATGGACATTGGGGAAGATATGTGCTATGGTAAATGCTATGAATGCTGTGAAATGTGTAAGCCTGATGATTCACAGACATGTACCTGGGGCAAATAATAGATTATATGTTAATTAAAAAAAAAACCACAATAACATATCACCTTGCACCTGTCAGAATGGCTAAAATTAACAACATAGGAAACAACAGATGTTGGCGAGGATGTGGAGAAAGGAGAACCCTTCTACTAAACCCTTCTACACTGATGGGAAGGCGGACTGGTGTAGCCACTCTGGAAACAGTATGGAGGTATCTCAAAAAGTTAAAAATAGGGGCGCCTGGGTGGCTCAGTGGGTTAAAGCCTCTGCCTTCGGCTCAGGTCATGATCTCAGCATCTCGGGATTGAGCCCCACATCGCGCTCTCTGCTCAGCAGGGAGCCTGCTCCCCCTCTCTCTGCCTGCCTCTCTGGCTACTTGTGATCTCTCTCTCTCTCTCAAATAAACAAATAAAATCTTAAAAAAAAAAAAAGTTAAAAATAGAACTACCCTACAATCCAGCAACTTCACTCCTAGGTATTTACCCAAAGGATACAAAAATACTGATTCAAAGAGATACATACACCCTGATGTTTACTGCAGCATTATCAACAACAGCCAAACTACAGAAAAATCCCAAATGTCCATCAGCTGATGAATGGTTAAGAAGATGTTATACACACACACACACACACACACACACACACACACACACACACACACACAAAGAGGAATATTACTTAACCATAAAAAGAATGAAATCTTGCCATTTACAACAACATAGATGGAGAGTATTATGCTAAGCAAAATGAGTCAGTCAGAGAGAGACAAATACTGTATGATTTCACTCATATGTGGAATTTAACAAACAGAACAGAGGAACATGGCAGGGGGAGGGGAGGACTGGCAAACCATGAAAGAGACTCTTAACTACAAAGAACAAACTGAGGGTTGATGGAGGGAGGTGGGCAGGGGACTGGTTAAATGCATGATGGACACTAGATGTGATGAGTACTCGGTGTTATATCTGAGTAATGAATCACCAAATTCTACACCTGAAACTAATATTACACTGTATGTTAACTACCTAGAATTTAAATAAAAACATGAAGGGGAAAGAAAAATCAATCCTTTTGAAATAAAGCAAGTTCCTTATTTCCAAGGATTAATTCAAACATTTATGTTTAGCAAGTTACCAATTTAAGGTGGAGAGTAGTCTAGGTCTGTTGACCTCACAGGAGCCGGCCAAAAGAGTGTCTCACTTTGGTTTGGCAATATGTTTCAAAAATACTTTTCTACTTTTTACGTGGGTCTGGGAATGAGTGAAAATTTTCAACAGAAATGTAGTTATCATATAACAAATAAAAAGTTAAAGTACATGATAATTTTACTAATTTCTTACAGGGTCTAAGTTAGAAAATTAAAATACAAGTAGACAAAACAATTACAGAATGACATGATATTTGGAGGAAATATTTTTACTAAATGTTGACATATCTTCTGATATTGGAAGAACACCTATGGAATTAGAGCAGAAGTTAATATAAAAGATGATAGGGTATAACAATACAGAAACTAAAGTATCACTCAATTTTTAATTGTAGTCAACCAAGCACAGATTTTTAAAGCAGGCATTAATGAAAAAAATCACTAATCATAAATTTTATTTGTGCACTGATATCATGTCCCAGCTACAAACCAAGCGGCAACTAACCTGAGAGTAGAATTCATAATAAATCCTAATCTAAAACTATAGGGCTTTAAAGCCCACGTTAGGCTTTATTCTAAGTTCCTACCTTATACCACGAACAAACACAGGTCACTGACTCTGTTGAAGATACACACAAATCTTGTTTGCTCCAAAATTCTACAGTGCAACTCACTGATGCTTCTGCAATATAGACTGTTTCCTTAGCATCATTATTTCCCTTTCCTCTTGTGTCTTGCCACCAGAGCTCAGTACCCAGAACTGCTTCAAAAGTACTACATCAATCACAGTGTAGGAAGACTATAATAAGACACAAATGATAATAAAGATCAATGTTTAAAATAAATAGGCATGAACAGAATTCATGGTATCTGGAATGGACTCAGCATCGTGAGAACTGTGTTCACCTAATGTACTGAAAAAAATATTCAAGAACAACTACCCATGCAAAGTAAGGCTTGTCCTAAGAACATGAGCTATACTGAGAAAAGGGTTTTAAAAGTATGTATCCATTTTCTTCATGAATGGAAATGAATTTCCCATAACCAATGTGATTCTTTTCCACACCTGGACATATACCTACTTCTAATGTTCTGAAAATTACTGTAGTACTAGGAATGCTTCTCACATACTTCCAGAATATAAAGCCATTCATGCAAAATTGAAAGCATATGAATTTCTTCTAAGGACCAAGGTAAAAAGGTATACTTTGGATACCTCTGAAGCAAGTAAGAGATTTATGATTAAATATCTTTATAGGGATTATCATTCTGGAACACTTTAGCACCTAGAGGATCCTTTGAGTCATGTTACCTAAAGATCTGTCCTAGAAATTTTGTTTCAGAAAATACTTTTTTATTGACTGGATATTGGAAAAGAACTTTTACATATGAAATTGACACATGCTAGGGCTTGGGGTGGAGGACACTAGAGCGGCTGGAGAAAAAGGGAGCAAATGGCAGTCCAGTTCTTTCAGACTTCGCTCTCGGAGTTAAACGTTCCGAGGTTCTCTCTCAATTTTCTCTCCATTTCTTTCAGATGAAAAGGAAGTAAACAGTACAAAGAAGAGAGGATGAGAATGAGGTAGCCTCCCTGCTTTTTCTACTTTTCCCACACATCCTATGAAAGATATGCAAGCTGTTTAACCATAGGACCAGATACAAGAAAATTCTAAGTTTTTTCCACAGTTTAATGTCAATATATGTAACAATTTATTGTGTTTTGGAGCTGAACCTCCATAATAGAGTTCACAAGTCACTTCCTCACCATATCTGACCACCCAATGACAAGTCAACAAACTTGAAGTGGGTGCTTTGCACATGACCCTTCCAAGGACATTTAAGAAGAGCAACCTGGTCTCTACCAAACTCAGAGTGTCCACAGAGTCTACTGGATCTACCACCTGTGGGGGAGCCAATTTTGTTTAAATTGAAAAGTGTGAGTATGTGTGTGTTTTTATGAATATGTGTATGTGCAGAAGAAGAAACAGTTATCTCTGAGAAGTGGGACTAGAGGAGTTTTTACTTTTACTTAGAGAAATTTTCAAAGGAGAGAGAAGTAAAGCAAACAGCATAATGAATCTGTGTACCCAAAAGTTATCAGGGCCAATACAGCAAATCCTACTTCTTTTCTTATTTAAAATATTTTGAAGCAAATCTCATCATGTATCATCTTCCTACAAGTGCTTTTCATTAAATTTTTATTGAACATATTTTCCAAAGTTTTTAACATGATGATTTCTTTTGTATTAGGAAAAAAAAACAATAAAGTCTATCAAATCAAAAATACGGAATTCAAGGCAGTACCAAGAGACCATTAACAAGTAAATGGAAATTGTAAACCAATATTAATAAGGAATACAGCTCATTATTATAATGCTTATTGACATTAGAGACCTCTTACTAACATTTCCTATTTCAATTATCTTTTTACCTCTCATTGCTTTCAGTTTAAGAGAATGTGCAATTCTTTAAACTGACAGTAAACAACACAAACACATGAAATAAGGATCAAAATACTGATTTCTTCCTCAATACCTGGCTGTAGATTTTCCTCTGCCTTCTCTGTTTTCTCCATCTTGTGTCACCATGCATGTGTTAGCATTATTGACATGTCCTTTGTGCAACCCAAAAAGAATTCAAATGTTGAAGGAGTCACGACCTAAGGTATTTATGTCTTTAAAGCCTAATGAAAATCACGCTCAGTTCACAGTGTAGCTTCAAAATACATGTTTTGTTCAGAAGTGCTTTTCAGTAATTGAACTATGCATTATTTTATAAAGGGTATAATGTCATGGCCCTTTTAAGAATCATCTTAAATTTGAAATCTAAAGTAGAAAGTAAAATGACCTTTCATTTTAAACTGCTTCCTAAATCCAACATTGGCCACCTGTAAGGTCCCAGAGTGGCCCATCATTACAAATCATCTTTGAAGAGAAGTGCACTCACTGTACTCAATCATATTCTTCCAGCTTCAGTCAAGCTGTGTTAGTGGTCAAGTATAGAATATAGTAAACCGAGGTTCTAATGAGAGAGGGAAGGTTCAAATGGGATACTAAGAATAAAAACGAACATATTCTTTCCAAACATTTGTGAGCTAACAACAACAAAAATCTGACCCCTGGTTTAATGCAGTCCGTGTAGTATACACCACATACCCCTCTGAAGAATCCCCACTGCTCACCTGAAGGAAGGCTTGAAATGGGGCAACATCAGACCTGACAGGGGAAAAGGGTGGTTTCTCCCATCTGAATGCTTTTTCATCAGGCAGTTCCGGCGTAGAGCACAGCAGTTTCACAGAGGAATGGACTTCAGGAAATAACCAAAAAGGCTTTCTAATTTAATCCTGACTTCGATGAAATACTCACTGAAATCCTACTATGTACTATTTTAAAACCATCTCCTCTTGCCTTCTTTTTCAGGCCTAAGAGAACGATCTAAATGTGATGTTGTTCGTATTTCTAATTAAGACGGAAAGGAACCATCGCTGAAATATATAAATAACCCTCTCTGAAAAGACCGGTCTTGTCACTTGTTTTCTGGATTATGAAACTCTAGGTCCTGTCACAGCCATGCTCCCTGCCGAATCAGACCACAAAATAAGTTTCTCACCAGGAAAGCCACTTTTACATCTGGCTGCTGTCAGGCCCGGCTACCGATCATCATTCTGAGGTGGATCCCATCGATCGGTTAGCAGGCAAGCACAAGAGGCAGGGGTCAGCCACCATCACCACACATCAACCAGGGAAGTGTCCATAACCTGGCCATCGAGCACGGGGCACTCAGCGGCTGACCCAAGACCACCTTTGATCTCACAACGTGAATTCCTATCACACAAAACCACTAAGACCAGTCCAGGTATGCAAAACAACAGAGAAGCCATTATAGGGGGCCGTAGAAACACCTGGCTTATTTTGAGGCAAACACATTCTTCGATGGCAACATGTATAAGAGAGAATGTATTATTTATTGAACACTCATACTACAAGAGAGCAAGAGGGCAAAAGGATGCCTTAAATGAAATAACAAATCAATAAAAATTCACTCCATTCTACTTCAATAAGCATCTCAGAGGATTGTTCCCTGATTCTGTAATAAAAAAGGTATATTGCTCTGTGCGAGCACAGCAATAAATAGTTCATCTCCTATACTTCTTGCTATTGCAATGGGAGGCAAAGGATTCCTAACATTTTAAAATGAGAGGATTCATGTGGTTTCAGTTGGCAATGTAAACAGCATATTCATATTTCGGCTCCTATATCTCCATATTTGAATATTAATTTATAATGGACATTAGTCAGCTCTTGCTATGCCTTTGCAGATCTCATTATTCTTCAAATTTAAAGTCTGTGTTTTAAAAACACTGTATTTAAACAATATTACAATCATGTAAAACTTCTAGTATACCCCAACAGACATAAAAGTAAAACATTCAGAATAATATATATGATTGCCTGCACACAATTTTTTTTAATAAACTGCTATCTTTGATTTTAAAAATTCACAACCTACAACTTTATTTCTGCTGAAGATGGGTACTTACAGGCCTCTAGAAGCAAGCTTTCCTATGAAGGACAATGCTTTGAGAGTGAGAGTTGGGTAGCCTTTCCCCCAGAATGTGAGTCTCAGGATATGAATTTTAATGTTTCTTCAGGAATATCAAATGTTCTAATCTCAGATGACCTCACACATCACATCAGGTACAACGACAGTTCGTCTGCCCTGAAAACCAACACCAGGAAGAAGAATGCAGCCCACATTTACACATGATGTCTTTTTCCACCTACGTGAACAAATACATTTCTTCTTACATAGTATTCTCAAAAACCTCATGTATTTCTAATGTAGTCCAGCATCATGTTTTTAATTTAACTCATTTACATTTAAAAAACTACTAACAGAAAATATCAAACATAGTCTTAAGAGCTTTACAAATACTAACCCTTCAACTTTATCATATCCCTCATAAGGTAGGTGATACGATCATCCACATTTCTCGGATGAGGAAACTGAGATACAGAGTCTAGTATTTTCCCAAGGTCGAATGGCTGTTATGTGACAAAGCTGAGATTAGAACCCAGGAATCTGACTCCACGAAAAAGAGTTCTAAGACTTTCTACTAATCGTGGGTAATACTGATGAGGTACAACCACTTCCTACATCTTCTCAGAAATCTCAGGCTGAGAATAGGATTCTAAAATTCGCTTGAAGGCTAAATACATACAAATAGTAAGAAAAGTTCAGGGGAAAAAAAAGATAATGCTTTTCCCTACCAGGTGCTTAAAAAACATGAGCATTTCATATACAAAAATGATCATTCAATTTAAATCAGGGATGAGAAGAAATAACCTAGTAAGTGGTACAGAGGCAAACCGCTTTCCCAGTATTCAATTTGGGAAAGCAATTTAAGATGCCTGTAAATGTCTTATATAATATAAATATTCTTTTAGTATATTAAAATACATTAAAACATGGTAGTCTCATACTCTGTATTCTAGATTCTCCCAAAACAAAGGAGAGGACAGTCATACCTCTAAAAAAGTTTTACCATCAAAAACACAGGTAAAATTTAAACAATATCTGCTTTGTGTGCTCAAAACAATTTTTAAAAATAACCACTGATTTCATAAATGCTCTGATAAGATGTCTAGTGCTACTCATATCTGAATCTCCCCTTTTTCCAGGTCCATACAGTTTGCTGGCCTAGGTGACTGCTTGTAGCCAATGAGACAGAAAAACTCAATCACAGTGCTGTGACTGAAAATGTAACATATCCCAGATGGTGCTGGTAAGTAACGGTGGGGTTCCGTCAGCTTGGGTCACCAGGCGGCTGTGAGAAGCAGAGCACACCATCACCTTCAGATAAATACGCAGCATGGAAAAAAAAATACACTTTTTTCATTGAGCTACATAGATTTCAGGTTTGGTTATTTATTCCTGCTGCAGAGGCTAGTCTATCCTAATCAGTATAAATGCTTACACGGCAAAATAATGTACTAATAGAGCTGTATAAGAGAATGATAGGTCATTTATAAAGTCACGGTGGAATTCAAAATGACATTAGAGATAGTAAGCAATAAACCATGTAAAATTCAAATCCAGAATTATCGGTCAAATTTTACAGGCTTCCCAAAAGTGTAAAGGAAAAATACAAAAGTTGGCTACAATAGAGTTAATGATAAAATTAACACTATGGATTTTTAACATATGGATGACAGATCTATTATTTTCTTGATGAAGAATCTAAAACAAGTAGAACAAATATAATAACCCAACATATTTCAAAATAGAGGTAAATAAAGACCTGCAGAATCAGTTGAAATGACTATCACATACAAGTCAATAATAAAAGATAGAATAATGGGGTTGAATTAGATTAAAGAATCGTTCCAATAGATGAATGCAAAGAACAAGAAATCAGGCCATAGACATTTGCTCGGAGATAATATATTCAAAAGATAAGAAATAAGAAGGATACCAAATATGGCCTTGTGGCTCAGAATTTTAAACACTCCGCCAAACAGTATTCATAATTCGAGTTTTCTAAAAATGAAAATATTCATAGGATTTATAGGAAAAGCAAGAGCTTAGTTGCTCTCTTTTTATTTATTTTTTGTCACAAAATTTAAAGACCATAAACTATAAAAATATGAACAAAAAAGAGATCCCTTTAAGGAAAAATGATTGTAAAACTTGAGAGCATAAAAAGAGTCTGAGTGTTTGAATACTAAATCAGACATGCTTCGCATGTAAGTGCATGTGTTTGTGGGACTGTCAGCTCTGTCAACATTTACGCTCAACTTAGAAAATTGAAAAAAATTATCATATATTTCATTTTCTTCATATAGTTTTTTTTTTAAGCTACAGTAGAATTTTTTGCAGCTGGCAAGGAATTCCATGATTGCTGTCAGTGATAAGAAACAAGTGAGAGGAGTCTGATTGATTCAGATTTATTGATACAGACTTCATTATATTTTATTTCAGAAAGTTCTATTTGTTGCAGTAATGAGGAAATAATTATGGTGCAAAAGATTTTATCAACAAATACTTCATCTATTTACTGGTCCTCTGCATAGAGTCAGTATATAACAAAAAATACATATGCAATACTTTTCTGATAGCTTCATTACACATTAATGAGAATAGAAATAATTTCCAGCATATCTAATCTCCCAGGCCTGGAGTATAAGTTTGTTTTAACTTTACATAATGTTTATCCTAGCCCAAATCCACATTTACATTCTATTATGGACATCTCAATCAGTCAAAACCTCTATCAAATCAACACAATCGGGTACCTTAATAAGATACAGAGGAACAGAAGGTAAGGTACTCTCAAGGGCTTAATAATGAAGCTAATGAGAACAAATCAAAAATAAAGACACAAGAAAATAAAAGTAAAACCCCCACGCAATTCAAAACTGATGTAGCTGCATAGTAAAACACGCGTAAGTACCAAAGAGAAAGTTAGTAATTGTTATTTCAATGACAGAAAGCAGAAGGGCCTCAAGGAAGAATTGAAAAAAATATGTACAATTTTTAAAATGCTTATATGTATATTAGCAATATTGGCATAAAACTGGAAACTTAAGAACAAAAGAGTTGAAAATGCAAAATGTATCACTTTTCCCACTCAACCATGTTTATCTTCAAGTCCTAAAGATACTGTTGGGTTGGGGCACCCGGGTGGCTCAGTCATTTGAGTGTCTGGCTTGGCTCAGGGTCCTGGGATCGAGCCCTGCAGTCTGCTTTTCCCTCTGTCCCTCCCCCAGCTTGTTCGTTCGTTCTCTCGTTCTCTCTCTCCACCCCCCCAATAAAACCTTTTTTTTTTTTTTAAGATATTATTGAGCTGAAAAAGATCCATGAGCATCGCTTAATTTGCGGCTATCACAGTGGTTGGTACCACGAACTAGACAGTTTTCCCAGGCCCCCGTGCATTAATCCTGCAAGTCTCTCTCTTCCTAAATTACCATATTCACTTAATCACAAAGGCTTGCTGATTTAATCTCTTAAATTCCTCTTCAACCTAACTTCTTTACAGTTCTGCCTCAGACTGACCTTAAGCCTCCTTCATTCCTCACAGGGATCACTAAGAACTTTCCTTCTGAAAGGGTTACCTTACCCTTCTGAAATCCACCATTCACACACAGAGTCATCCTTTGTTTTGTTTTTTTTTTTTATGCCAAAGCATTTTATCTTTTAATTTAAATTTAATTAACTAACATAAAATGTATTATTGGCTTCAGAGGTACAGGTCTGTGATTCCTCAGTCTTATATAATTCCCAGTGCTTATCACATCACGTGCCCTCCTTAATGTCTATCACCCAGTTACCCTATCCCCCTATGCCTCTCCCTTCCTGCAATCTTCAGTTTCCTCCTACAATTAAGAGTCTCTTATGGTTTGTCTCCCTCTCTGGTTTCATCTTTTTTTCCCTCTCTTCCCCTATGATTCTCCATTTTGTTTCTTAAATTCCACATATCAGTAAGATCATACAATTGTCTTTCTCAGATTGACTTATTTCACTTAGCATAATGCCCTCTAGTTCTTTCCACATCATTACAAATGGCAAGATTTCATTTTTT
>JAPYYJ010003363.1:0-11673 GCA_028533885.1 Nasua narica | reverse complement strand
GAGGAATCTCCATACTGTTTTCCAAAGTGGCTGCACCAACTTGCATTCCCACCAACAGTGGAGGAGGGTTCCCCTTTCTCCACATCCTCTCCAGCATTTGTTGTTTACTGTCTTGTTGATTTTGGCCATTTTAACTGGTGTAAGGTAGCCCATTTAGATTTTTGAATATGATAAAATATCCCCACTGTCAGAAAAATAATTATATACATGTTGCTGTATCATTCCTGAATAGCTTCAGATGACATGCATCGATGGATGGATGGATAGATGGATGGATGGAAGGAAGGTAAGAAGGAAGGAGAGGGAGGGAGAGAGAGAAAGAAGAAGAAATAAAAGGAAAAAAGAAAAAAATTGGCTTATAGAAATATCAGTGAAGCTTCCTGCTTCAACCTAATGTTTCTTACTTTAGAAAGGTCATACTTAAGTACAGTTGTCCCTATGAAAACAGCTTTTTGCATACCCCAATTGTAATAACATTAAATTTGGACAAATTTGTGTATTAAAATGCCATTCTTATCCCCAATAAAATATAGAAATATGAATTTTACATATTTGTATTAGCTTTGGTATTGTTTTCTTTGTGAGCAGAATTATGTTCTCTGTGAGTTATCTTGCCATGATGGGAGCACACTTCCTGGGTGACATTTAGTGTTAGTCTGACAATTGCCTCCTAATGCTCTCTCCTCAAGTGGTGACCAGAACTTCCTTACCTATTTCCTGCATTGATAGTAAATATGCACACAATTTCCCATGACTAAATAAATATATATGTAGACCATTGAAAAAAAAAAAAGAACAGGGTCTTCGATAGTGGGCCTCAAAGTGACATGTCAAAAGGAGATTACACAAATGGCCTCTTGCTCTCTGAGCAGAACTATAAGGAGAAATGAACCAGTTCCTTATATGAAGCAAGGAATGTGTTTAGTTGACAGGATAGACAGCCAAAAGATTAACCAGAGAGGTGGGTCTCATCCTCCTCAAGTTACTGCCCCTGCAATTTTCATGTTGCACATTTATCTCTAAGAAAAAGTATTAGCTTTGTATTTTGTTCTTTAATAAATACTATGTAGATTATTTTCTTAGGATATAAATTAGGTAATCAAGTCAATCACAGATTAAGGTAACAAATATGCTTTTACATAACAACAAAAGAAATACAATTTTTTGTGTGAAACAGTCTGATTTTAACTCAGCAGTATGAAAAGCATTTATGACTCTAAGCCATCTTCTATGTAAAAATCAAATGTTTTTGATAAAATGTCATATATCAGTTTAAGAAGTTCTTATTACAATATCTATAGGCTCATTTTTTTTCTTAATTTTGTCTTTGAGAAATATTTAATGACTCTTATTGCTAAAAAAACTTTAGTGACGAGTGCCTGGGTGGCTCAGTTGTTAAGTGTCTGCCTTCGCCTCAGGTCATGATCCCAGGGTTCTGGGATCGAGCCCTGCATCAGGTTCCCTACTCAGCATGGTGTCTGCTTCTCCCTCTGCCCCTTCCTTCAGCTTGTGTGCTCTCTCTCAATAATAAATAAAGCCTTTAAAAAAAAAAGACAACTTTACTGAAGAGTACTGACTTTAACCATTATTAATGTTGCCCTAACTTTATATTGCTCACAGAAAATGCTTTCTTTCACTAATATCACCCCTTGAAAGTTATAAATAAAGCTTTGATGTTAACTTCTGAAGTTTTGAAAATCTGTAACCCAAAATATACCATTTGAGGGTTAATGGCATCTCCTCCCTCCCCATCCCAATTAGCCAACATGAGATTGATTTTGAAATGCCAAGACCTTGAAGAAATAAAGAACAATTCAAATACAGTCTCTAAAGACCATCTTTGATTCCATTAAAAAGTTTTAAATCCTAAAAGCATTTAATTAAAAAAAGCTAATCCGTGTTTTTTTAAAGTCATCTCCAGAAGCACTTATAACTGCTTTAAAAGGCTAAAGTAGAGCATTCTCAGAGGGCTGAACCCAGAACTGCAACATTCAGAGCATACACAAAGGACAAAATAATCTCAGGATTTTAAGGCTGGAAGAAGCTTGAAAAATTGTTCTGCCCACTTCATTTTAAAATAAAAAAGCTGGGTGCCTGGGTGGCTCAGTGGGTTAAGGCTTCTGCCTTCAGCTCAGGTCATGATCTCAGGGTCCTGGGATCGAGCCCCGCATCGGGCTCTCTGCTCAGCGGGGAGCCTGCTTCCCCCCCACCCCGTCCCCCCCGTGCCTGCCTCTCTGCCTAGTTGTGATCTCTCTCTCTGTCAAATACATAAATAAAATCTTTTAAAAAATTTTAAAAAAAATTAAAAAAATAAAAAAGCTGCCCCTTATTAATTCACTTAGTTGACATCTTAATAGCATCTTAATACTATTCCATTATACTCTATGTCACCTTTAAACAAGCTTCTAATACATCCTTTCAGTGGATCTCAAATGTCAGCAGGCATCAGAATCATCCATGTTGCTTGTTTAAAAGGCACACTCCTGCACCACATCAACAGAGACTGATTCAGGAAGTCTGGAGAGCACAATGAATCTGCGTTTTAAAATTTTTTTTATTAAAACAAATTGTATTTACTTAGAAGCATTCAGAATGTCAACAAAACAGTTGTGACTTGTTTTTCCTTGCAATTACAGAGTGGTATTTAGTTAACAGAACAGCAATGATTTTGTAGAAGCTGCATCAGAGACAACTAAAGATGAATCAACTATAATCCCTGGGGATGCCCAACTGGCTCAGCTGGTAGAAGTGATTCTGGATCTTAAGATTGTGAGTACAATCCCCATGTTGGGGGTAGAGATCACTTAAAAAAAATAAAATCTTGAAAAGAAAAGAAAAGAAAAACTACCATAGCCATATATAACTAATTTGTGCTGTGCACCAACCAGAATCTGCTTTAAATCTCTATGCCAATTTCCCACCTCCTCACACCGTACCAGGCAAGGTTAGTGGCCACAGAAAGACCACCATGACAGGGTCATCGAAAGACACATTCCGGAGTGTGTTAACTGTACAAAAAGGCAAACCAAAACAAAAAACAAAAACAAAAACAACCCCACTGTACAGACTGTACAGTTTAAAAACAAATCTTATGCAGTCTTACATTTCAGTTTTTTTTTTTCTTTAAATGGAGGGAGTTGTATACAGGGAGGGTAACATGCTTTATAGACAAGGAAACTGTGCTAGCACCAACTTATTCATCATCATATTCTTCCTCTTCCTCCCCTTTCTCCCTCCTTGTCTTTCTTCTTTTTCTTGCTTTTTGCAGCCTTGACCACTGCATTTTTGCCACATCGGGCTTTCCTTGAGCGCGGTATGCAGCAACCTCGTTTTCACAGTTTTCCTTCAGCTGAGTAGCTGAGCAGCATGAGGCTGCTCGTCACGTGCAGCACTGTTTTTCCACGTCCCTCTCAGTTTCCCCGCAACGTCACCTGTGGAGAGGCTGAGATTTCTCCTTTGATTTGGGGGCGATACTCAGAACAAAACTCCTTTGATTCTGGGCCAATACTCAGAACAAAATAGGAAAAAGGCCAAAGGAGACCTTTGGGTGCACTGGGATCCTTGAACGTCTTTTCCTGTTTCCCCTTTAAGGGGGGAAACAGTGTTTCATTTGTCTTTCATAAAGGGCCTTGTCCACCTTTGTCATGTCTTCAAATTTTCCTTTCTCTTTAGCAGACATGTTCTTCCACCTCTCTGAGCACTTCTTAGACACATCTGAGAAGCTGACTCAAGCATCTGGGTGCTTCATCTCGTGCTCCTCTTGGCAAGTTTGCACAAAGAATGCATATGATGATATTCTGCCTCTCAACTTCTTAGGATCTCTTCTACCCATGTTTAGTTATTTTCTTCAGTGAGGCACAGAGTTGCCCCATGCCCACCTGGCTCTCACTCGCCCCGGCGCTGTCTCTATGTTCAGTGTACTGCAATGGTTGTCAGAATCTGTATTTTTAAATAAGCATTCTAAGTGACTCTGGGACAGGTGGACCACACTTTAAGGAAAGGCTGCTAGATAATGACACAATGGGCCATATACCTAATATTTCACCCATCAATGAAAACTTTTGGCCCAATAGTTTGAAAAATTCCAAAGGCAAAAGATGTATTTGGGACAGTCAGGGTTGAATAAGAATCATTTTATAATGGCAAATTTTTAAAAGCCCGTGGTATTACTAAAGAGAACACCAATGAATGGAAGTGAGGGGGGCAGAGAAGGAGATCATCTGTCATTGTAGAACCCAAAGACATTTCCTTAGAATTTTGGAAGTTCACTATAATGGAGTGCATAAAAGTGACAGAAATGGAGGCCACATCACACTCTTAAAAGCAAAATAAGAAAATCCAGTTTCTAAATAGGTACTAAATAATGGTGTGTAGTATCATGATGTTTATGTGTGATAATATAAATAAGCATTCCTGAGTTTAGTTGCTTCTTTTTCCAAATTTTTTTTTAGAGTAAGTGTTCTTCCTGTTGAGGCAAATGTACATGGATAAGAATAAAATGATAGAACTTATTTTTATCTTAAGAAGTGACATGAAATGCTTTCATCTATAAATCACTGGGTTGTTTTTAAAATAAAGTATTTGAAGTGGATTATTCTGATCCTATTTTTGAACACTTATATTTATATAAAGTCATATGTCAGCTAAAGCTATACCCCAGATGCTGTTAAGTTCTACTGGGCTTATGAATTGCTTTATATTTAGTGCATTAGTACAAATCTTTTAAATAAAACTAGTTTCGCTTTTCAGTTTTTACATAAGCAATTTTAAGTAAAAATCAGTGGCCTTACTTTTTAACTTTGTTGTTAAAAGGCTAAAATATTTCATAGTTTAAACAAAGAAAGTAAGTAGGACAAATCAAATTAATTTTATTACTTAAAAATCATGAGTAGATCAGTTCAGGTATATAAAATCATAAGATATTCACATGATTAACAACCTTCCCTAACTGAATAAAGTCTAGACCCATAGCATTGGCACAGAGCAAATTCAGGAAGGCCTACTTACTCCAGGATGGAGCTGTCCAGATAAAACAAAAAACCCTGATGGGACCTACCTCTCTGAAGATAATGCTTAGATCCCTCAATCAGCAGCAATCCCAGCAAAGCGGGCCACTAAAGACAGTCCAGATGTGTGGATACCTGGAGCTCACACTGAAGGATGGTGCTATAGACTGAATGTCTATGTCCCCCCACAATACCTATGTAGAAATCTTAACCCAAGTATGATAGTCTTGGGGGGGGAGGGAATTGGGAAATGATTAGATCATGAGACTGGAGGCTCATGAATAAAATTAGTGGCTTTATAAAAGGAGACCCTAGAGAATTCCCTTACCCCTACCACCATGGGAGGGCACAGCAAGAAGATGACCAACCATCTATAAACCAGGAATCTGGCCTTCATAGACACCAAATCTGCCAGAATCTTGATCTCAGACTTCAAGCCTTCAGAACCATGAGAAATAAATTTCTGTTGTTTATAAATCACCCAGTCTATGGTGTACTGTTAGAGCGCCCTGAATGGATTAAAACAGATGGTCACTAATCAATGTCACAATAATCACTATCCCAGGAGTATCTCTCAACCATGAAAAAACCAGTTTGGATGGGAGTGGCCCCAGACATAAAGCAGTAGCTTTATGAGACATATCATTGACAAGTTCACTTGCAAGAGTATACTGACACCTACTAGAGGTTCAAGATTATAAAACTCAGCCTACTTACTTGGTTTATTTAAGCAGTTTTACATAAATAAGAAACATAAGCAAAAATTTCAAATTTTGTTTTTTACAGTACAAACAGACTCTTGGCCAGTAATTACTTGAAAATTGTTATCAGACCCATTAGTGTTTAAGAATTTGCATGTTTCCTCCTTCCTACATGAATCATCCCAACAACTACAAGTCAGACTCAGAGTTAAAAATTAGCTTGCCTTCTAGAAAACAACTGGAAAGGGGAGACAGGAGTAGCAACGATTATAATAACAACTTCCATTATTGACAGTCTACTAGGTGCAAAGCTCTGATAGCCATTTTTTCAATATTCGTCATTTCAAATCCCTAAAAAACCTAACAAAAGAGGTGTTGTTATACTATCTTAATATCAGGAAAAGGATCAGAGAAATGAAATAACTTGCTCAAGGTAATGGGCCAAGATTTGAACACAAGTCAGTGTGATGAAAAAGTCCACACATTCTCCACTATTTCAAACCCTACCCAGTTTCCGAGTGAGAGAAATAAAATAATAACATCATCAACACATTAAAATATCCATGTGGGTGCAAACTGATAGACATGTGTTTCTGTCTTTACACATAACGGGAGATAAAGATACAGAATATAAATGAGAGGGATGCCTGGGTGGCTCAGTGGGTTAAGCCGCTGTCTTTGGCTCAGGTCATGATCTCAGGGTCCTGGGATCAAGCCCCGCATCAGGCTCTCTGCTCAGCAGGAAGCCTGCTTCTCCCTCTCCCTCTGCCTGCCTCTCTGCCTACTTGTGATCTCTCTCTCTCTGTCAAATAAATAAATAAATAAAATATTTTTTTTTAAAAAGAGCTGGGATTTAAAAAATATATATATAAATGAGAATAAGCCAAGAAAAGGAAATGCACAGATACATGTGAATTGTGAGATGATCACCACATTCAAGTTAAGTGACACATTCGATACTTCACATAGCTATATTTTTTCTTTTTCTTCTTTTTTTTTTTTTGGTGGTAAGATCAATTGAGATCTACTCTCTTACAGTAAGCTATGTCACTGTCCCCAGAACTATGTTCTAGATTCCCAGAATGTGTTCATCTTATAACTGAGAGTTTCCATTTAATATTTTTTGTATTTTCCTATAATTCACATAGGCTTGATTAGTGTAGCTATGCAGAAGTTTGTGTTCTGGTCACGATTTGAAACATGTTTAATTAACATTGTTGGTATGAGCAATAAAACAGTCAATCTCTTCTAATTCATGTCCATGTACAGGTAGATAATTGCAAGGACTATTTGGTTGACTCTATTAAATATTAAGGAAGGAATTAGAGCAATAAGTAGAAAGAAAAAAGAAGCAGTTTTCCTAATACCCCTGGTCCTGGTTCTACCCTGGACAAAATTCAATATTCCAGCCATGTGATTGCCAAAAAATCACTCCACCTCTCTGGGGTCCTGTTTCCTCATCTATAAAATAGAATAATATATAAGAACCTACTTCTCCTTGAAAAAGGATGAGGTCATGTTAAGAAGACACAGGAGTCAACATGAAGGAGCCCCAGTAGCTAGAGCCGGAAGAGTCTGAACAACCAAATAAACAATGAGTATTGGGTTATAACCCACAGAATAAAATAAATATTCATGAATTCATGATGATAAAAAAAATTGAATAAATACATAAGTGGAAAAGGAATGGCAGACTAGCTATTCCTTATAAGAGAATTTCGATTAGTAAATATAGAAAGAATGAGGGAAATACATAATCTCCATTAGGAAAACATCAGAGTAAAAAGAGCTCCAGGCAACCTTCACTGGAAGATGCTAAAATCAATGGGTGAAAGTTTGAGGATACACAGGATTATTAGCATAGTCTCAAAGTACCTTTCCTGAGATATTTATCCACTACACAAAAAGGAACAAGTAACTTTACAGTGGGGAAATCCAGCAGACAAAACTTCAATCAAACAATCAAAGTTAACATCACCAGTAATAAGATGTACTAACATCATGTTCCCTCTTAATATGATATACTGAGAAGGACACCACATCACTTCTGTGGTAGTCTTGCCCAGGATATATAACCTCAATCTAATCATGAGAAAACATCAGACAAATCCAAACTGAGAGGCCTTCTACAAAATAACTTACCAGTACTCATCAAAAGTATCAAGGTCATAAAAAAAAAAAAAAAAAGGCTGGAAAGGGAAACTGTCACAGTTTAGGAAGGACTAAGGAGATACAATAATTATATGCATTGTAGGATCCCAGATTTGGCCCTGGAACACACAAAGAAACTAGGAAGGAAACTGGTAAAATATTACTATTCTGGTTTTGATAATTGTACAGAGGTTATAGATTATTTAAACATTAGGAAACAATTAGCAATATTGACATAACTAAACAAAAATTTATCAGTATAACGGTAGTGCTCAGCCTTGGCTGTGCATTAGAATCACCAGAAGATTTAAAAAAATCACAAGACCTGAGGTCCATCTCCAGAAAGTTTATTAATTGACCTGGATTTTTATCTAGACATTGGGAGTTTTGAATGCTCTCCAGTGATTTGAATGTGTGGCCAGGGCTGCGAACTGCATAAAAAGGGGAATGGTTAGTGCACAAATAGAAAAATACAGTCGTAAAGGAAAACTTTGTCAGTGTTTATGGAGCACTGAGCAAAGATGAGGCCCAGATCTGAGAACTGGGAGATACGGCTCTGACCGTGGGTTAGGTTTTATGCTCAGGCACCTCACCTGGTGCTATTATTCGTGAAAATTGCCTGGTCTGTTCTTCTTGCTCCATGTGCAACTTCTGATTACAATGCAGTGCTCTACTTAGGCCTCTTCTAAAAGGAAACAAATCTGCTGGCTAAACTGACAAGAGCTCCCTGTTGCCTTGGCAGTTGTAGTTTTCAATGCATATGAATAAATTGGCATTCTGGATTATTTATTGGTTCCTTAAGAATTTCAAGTTCACAAAGGCAGTAGTAATCAAATGTCTTTCCAGAAGCCATTATTGATCCGCAACTCTGTGAGATACAATTATAGGAAGTGTGGGACAACAGAGATAATACGATACTTCTTTAATGAACCTGTCTGATAGAATAAATGAACCATTTCTAACAAGGGCAAAAATACAAGGGGGGTGTGGTAAGGGTCAAGGGAATGGGGTGGTTAAAGTGCTGTGGGAGTTAAGAGTCAAGAGAAATGACTTTGGACTGCAGGAACCATGAAGAGCTGGCATTATATTTGAACTTGAAGTATGAGAAGGATTTGGTCAAGGGAGATGGGGCAAGGACATTTGAGTTAAAGGGAATAATGTGATAAAAAGCTCAGAAGTAGAAAAGCATGGACCATGATTTAAGAACTTAATACTTCACCTTTAATTGTAGTGCATTTGCAGTACTACTAAGTGAATGCCCAGGTTTCTGGGGATGTCTTGTCCTCACCCAAAGGGACAACCTTCAGGTAGTATCTCACAGGTCTCTAGTGCAGTACATTGTTAGGGAGCCAATAAAATAAGACAAGGCAAAATGCTTTTGACATATATAACAGGTAGAAGGATCCAATGTTTTATCTTATACCATTAGTGTTTGACAGAAATGAGGTGGGAGGCAGCTGGAAGTAAGTGATAAAGAATTTATGAGAAAAAAAATTTTTTTCTGAGTGCTATCCTTCTGGCTCACTCCATGGGTCCATGTGACACAAAAATCAGTCAGAAAAAGATGAATCCTATATTGAAAGTTTGATATGGTTTCTACTATGCATAAAATGCTGAGTGCCAAGAAGCAGAAAATACTATGGGGTGGGGTGGGGGTACCAGGTGGGGAGAGATTTCCAGCCAGGAGATTATGGGAGTCTTTGTAAAAGAGGTGGCATTTCTGCTGGGCCGAGGAGGATGACTAGGATCTGAAGAAGAACATTCTAAAAGGAATAGTACAAGTACAGATGAAGAGGTGTGAAACTATGCGGTACGAACAGGAAATAGGAAGTAGTTCCATTTAACCTTGGATGGAAGGGATGGGGGAGAAGAGAAGACAACAATATTTGAAATACTCTCCCACTCTGGTAGTTTTGGAACTATTTCCCATCAGAGATTTGGTTAGATCTTGACAAGAAGTTGTGAGAGTTCAGTTACTTGTGCTTTTCACACTCAGACTCTGATGTGATGTGCCAAAGGGTTGGGTGTGGATGTAGCAGCCTCACAAATGCATTTATATATTTCAATTATGCAAGGTCCCAAATTAAATTACAAAAGAGCAAACTTGAAGATAAAAAGACCAACTATTTCAAGGGTGATGGCATTTTCTTATGTGGTGCAAGTTTGGCCATCTGCTATTTCCAATATTATTTTACCTCAATAAAAAGAGGGTAAGGCCAAGCTTGCGTGTGTTAAGAGCAAATTTGTGTCTGAGGATGAGAAATATCTCTGTTAACAACAAGAACCAGTGATCCGCACACGTCATTTCTTAGGAGTCCGGGAAGTGACAGTCTGACAGCTCAGCAGCCTGGAGCCCTGGAAGCCCTGAGGTGGCTCCCAGGCCTGCCTGCGGCCATCACCATGGCAACGCCTCTCCTGAGAGAGCAGCTCAGCCCTTGGAAACCACCAGCATTTAAAAATTAATGCAGATGATCCCGGACTGGATCCTGTACGAGAAAAAACATACAGAAATGTCCTTTCTAAGGATATAAATGGGACAAGTAGGGTACATTTGAAGATGGATTATGGATTAGATGGGGGTTCTCAAACTTAGATATGTTTTGGACTCGCCTGGTGGGCTTGTCAAAACCCAGATTGCCAGACTCCACCTCCAGAATTTCTGATTCAATATGGCCGAGGTGGAGTGCCCAAGTAATAGTGATGCTGCTGGCTTGGGATCACATTTAAAAAGCATTGGATTAAATACCAGCATTGCTGCTTCTTTAAAAAAAAATAAAATAAAGATTTTATTTATTTATTTATTTGTCAGAGAGGGAGAGAGAAGACAAGCAGGGGGAGCGGCAGGCAGAGGGAAAGGGAGAAGTAGGTTCCCTGCTGAGCAGGGAGCCCGATGTGGGGCTCCATCCTAGGACCCTGAGATCATGACCTGAGCCGAAGGCAGATGCTTAGCCTACTGAGCCACCCAGGCATCCCACCAGTATTGTTTCAATGTTAATTTTCTGATTTTGATCATTGTACCGTGGCTATATAAAACAGTGTCCTCAGCCTCAGAAAATACAGTAGTATTTAAAACAAAGAGGCACTGTGTCTTCAACTTCCTCTCAAATGGTTCAGGAAAAAAAAATATAGATAGATGAATAGAATGATAAAGCAGACGTGGAAAAATTATAACAATTGGCAAATCTGGGCGAACATTTCATTGTGTTATTCCTACAACCTTTCTGGTAGATTAAAATTACATTGAAGTTAAAAATTCTTTAAAATAAGGGAAGGAGGGGGCCCCTGGGTGGCGCAGTTGGTTGAGCGACTGCCTTTGGCTCAGGTCATGATCCCGGAGTTCCGGGATCGAGTCCCACATCGGGCTCCCAGCTCCATGGGGAGTCCGCTTCTCACTCTGACCTTCTCCCTTCTCATGCTCTCTCTCACTCTCTCTCTTCCCTAATAAATAAATAAAATCTTTAAAAAAAAAAAAAATAAGGGAAGGAGGGAAAGAAAGTTCCAGCTTATCACCTGGAGCTATCCAATATGGTAGCCAGTAGCCATACATGGTTATATAAATTTAAATATATTAAAATTAAATAAAATTTAATATCCAGCTTCTTGATCACACTAGCCACATTTTGTCAAGTGCTGAAGAGTCCTGTGGGACTACTGACTACTGTACTGGACAACACAAATGTAGAACATTTCCACAAAGCTCTATTGCATAGTACTGACCACAATGAAAAATAGTAAGACCAGGAAAGAATCTTTAAAAAATCCAATGTGCCAAAAGCAGCAGGAGGTAACAGTAACAGTCACAAGCAGTAGGAGTC
>JAPYYJ010003362.1:0-11673 GCA_028533885.1 Nasua narica | reverse complement strand
GGATCATGACCCGAGCCAAAGGCAGTTGCTTAACCAACTGCGCCACCCAGGCGCCCAATAATTTACCATTCTTAAGTTTACAATTCAGTGACATTAAATACATTCACGCTATTGGACAGCCATCATCACTCTCTGTTCCAGAACTTTTTCATCATTCCAAACTGAACTCTGTAACTCCTGGTAACCTTTCTTCTACTTTCTCTCTCTACAAATTGGTCTTTGGAAAGTGTCTCATATGAATGAAATCATACACTATTTGTCCTTTCCTATCTGGCTTATGTCACTTAGCATAATGTTTTAAAGGCTCATCCATGTTGCAGCATTTATCAGAGCTTCATTCCTTTTAATTGCAAATAATATGAGCGGTAAAGTGGGCGCCTTTGTCTTATTCTTGAATTTAGAGGAAAAAATTTCAGTTTTTTTAACATCACTGAGCATGATGTTAGCTGTGGGTTTTTCTTATGTGGCCTTAACTATGTTCAGGTATGATACTTTGGTACCCACTTTATCATGAAAAGATGTTGAATTTTGTCAAATGCTTTTTCTGTACATATTGAGATAATCATATAATTTTTTTATTTATATTAATGTGTATCAAACTTACTGATTTCTGAAAGATAATTATGCTCAGTAAAGTATTCTTGGTTGGCAGTTCTTTTCTCTCAGCATTTTGAATATGTAATCCTACTCTTCTCCTGGCCTGTAAGGTTTCTGCTGAGAAATTGCTAATAGCCTTATGAGGGTTCACTTGTAGGTGACAAGCTTCTTTTCTCTTTCTGCTTTTATGATTCTCTCTTTGATTTTGATTTTTGATAGTTTTATTATAATGTGTTTTGGAGAAAATGTCTTTGAGTTTGTTTAGTGACTGAGCTTCATAAACTTAGATGTCCAAGTGTTTCTGCAGGTTTAAGAGTTCTCACCCATGACTTCTTTAAACTTTATGTCTTTTTCTCCCTCTCTCCTCCTTCTGGAACTACAGTAATTTACACATTGTTTGTTTTAGTGGTATCCCATAATCACATAGGCTTTTCTCACTTTTTCTTTCTTTTTTCTTTGTTCTCCACTGATTGGATAATTTGTAAGTTTTAAAATTTGAAAATTTTAAATTCACAGGATTTTTTTTTTGGATCCATTTTCCTGTCAGTGATTTCTTTTCTTTTTCTTTTTAAAGATTTTATTTTTATTTATTTGACAGAGAGAGAAAGATCACAAGTAGGCAGAGAGGCAGGCAGAGAGTGAGAGGGGGAAGCAGGCTCCCCGCTGAGCAGAGAGCCCGATAAGGGGCTTAATCCCAGGATGCTGAGATCATGACTTGAGCTGAAGGCAGAGGCTTAACCCACTGAGCCACCCAGGTGCCCCTCCAGCTCTTTTTAAAAAAAAAAATTTAATTTATTTATTTGAGAGAGAGGGAGAAAGAGAACAAATTGGGGAAGGGACAGAGAGAGGGAGAGAGAATCTCAAGCAGACCCGGGTCTCAATCCCAGGACCCTGAGATCATGACCTGAGCTGAAACCAAGAGTCAGACACTTAGCTGGCTGAGCCACCCAGGTGCCCTTCCAACTCTTTATTAAGCTTCCCATTTTGTTCATACAGTTCAACATTTTTTTCTCATGTTATTGAACTGGCCTTTTTTTTTTTTAAGATTTTATTTGTTTATTTATTTATTTTAGAGAAAGCGTGTGTGAGAGCCGGGTGAGTCGCAGAGGGAGAGGGACAAGCAGACTCTGCACTGAGTGTAAGCCCGATGCAGGGCTAGATCTCATGACCCTGCGATCATGACCTGAAACAAAATCAAGGGTCAGGCGCTTAACTGACTGAGCCACCCAGACACCCCTGAATTGACTTTTTGTGTTTTCTTGTAGCTCATTGAGTTTCCTTAAAACTGCTATTTTGAATTCTTTTTTGGATAAATTACTGATATCCATGTCTTTGACATCGATTACTGGAAGATTATTGTAATCGTTTGGTGGTATCATATTTCCTTAACTTTTTATATTCTTTGAAGTTTTGCATTGCTATCTTTGCATTTTAAGTAATCTTTAATGACTACCTTTCCAGTGTGTCCAAACCTGATTTTTTTTTTGCTCTGGTGGTGTGCTGGAACTTTCCTGTAGGAAATTTGGTTTTCCAAAAAGACTCTCTCATCAGTGGGTGATTATCTAAGACAGTGTTTTCCAGGGGCTCCCAGATGTGGTTGAGAGGAAGGAGCTCAAGCCAGTTTATGGGCTATTGCTGGGTTCCCAGCTGGGACTGTAGTGAGTGTGCCTTTTATCTGATGCATGGGTAGGTAAGACTTTTCCTGGTTCCCTTAGTTTATGGTGCTTGGTTCCACAGTTCCTACAAAGAGGTCCATAGCAGTTTTGTCCCCACAAATGACATTGTATTATAATTGTATATTTATCTGTCTTTGAAGCAAGGGATGTGTATTTCTTTATATATGGTTGGACTTCATAACTTTTTATGAATTAATAACTGTTTTATGAATTAATAACTGTTAATTACTTAATAATTTCATAACTGTTTTATGAATTAATAAATGAATTGAGATGGGTAGCAGAAGTTTACAAAAATTGTTTTTTTATTCTTTACTAGTAAAATTATTAGAAAACATTGGCTTTTTAATGGATATTTTAACTGGATTTTTTTAAATAGTGATCCTGCTTTGGATACAAAGGAAGTAAGGAAAGGGGAAAATCAAAAACAAACATCAAAAACATCTACAATTACGCCAGTGTTTGTGAAAGTCCATTCTGTAACCTCTCATCCACTCCAAATGAATAATAACAGCACTTCAAGTGAAATGGATCAGGATGAAGGAAGGTAAAATCTATAAATTCTTTATTTCCCTCTGAAGGAATTTTAGCAGTGATTACTTTTTATGGAAATAAAATGATGTAGTATAGGTACAGGCTAAGGCAAGCTCAGGTATATCAGACACAGTGCTTGAAAGGTTAAGATGAGGATAAGTGACTTTGATAAGGAGCAGTTTCAACAGTCACCATAAGTGACTTTGAAAAGGAGCAGTTTCAACAGTCACCATGGAAGCTGGACTGTAATGAATAAGTACAAATAACTCTTATGGGGAAAGGTAATAGAGAAATGGATGATAACTGAAAAAGAATGTGGAATTCAAAGGAATTTTCTTTCTTTTTTAATTTTAAGATGGGAGCTTTTAGAGTATGTTTGTATGTTCCTGGAAATGATCCAATAGATATAGATGTGGTTATTTAATTTAATTTTGTTTGTATTTCCGAATACTAGAAAGCTTATTGATTGTATTACATTATCTTTTAAATATTATATAGTAATTGTCCTTAGTACTCCTATTCATGTAGTTTGGTGGCAAGAAGTTGTGTATTCAGAATTGGTTCCACAGTGGAGTATTCTCATATAATGGAATGTGGAGATACTATCATTCATAGATTTAAAAAAATATATGCATATATATATATAAAATATATATAATAGTAAATATACAAACACTTAGGCCATTCAGAATAGAACTAATCATTCCTTAATAATTGTAGATATTCAGTGCCTTTGACACTATCATGAATAGCTATGGTTTTATTAGGGACTTTGAAGTTCTGGTAATATGAAGTTAATATTTGTTTAGATTCTGGGGGAAGAGGAAAGATTTTATTTATTTATAATTGAAAAATAAACTATTAATGTATCATAGATTATTACTTTTGGATTATAAAGTTCTAAATTACAAAAGCCATGATTCCTGTGCCAACAGTGTCATTGACACATATTTTGTGCTCAATAAGTATATGTTTATGAATAAACAGTTGAATGAATAAATGAATGCCCATGGATGAACTTCTTTAGAAGAAGCAAATCTTATAGTTGATTGAAAGTAGATTTTCAATATTACCTAGATATGAAGTCTTTTTTTTGAAGTCTTTTTATTTGAAAAAATACGGTTAAGATTCATGAATTATTATTTACAGTTATAGCTAAAAAGGGAATAATAATAATTCATTTGCTATCATATTACTTAAAAACACTTAAATATTACTTTCACCACATATTGTATTTGAATTCTGGGTCTACTCCTGACTAGCTGTACCAGCTTTGGAAAGTTACTTTTTTCTGTGCCTCATTTTCTTCATGTGTAAAATAGCTAATATAATTACGTTTATAAGGTTGTCGTGAGGCTTAAAATACCTTTAAGATATGTAAAGGATTCATAATAATGATAGTAGTTGCACAGTAAATCCTCAAAATACTAGTATCATGATTATTAAAAAAAGGTTTCTTTCATATAAGAACTTAACTTGCACTTTCCAAATAGTTTTTAGAGCCAGTAAAAGCTTGTTTTTATTGAAAATGACAACAAAGAATGTAGTATATTTCTTCATATCAATAATGCAAGTAACATTATGATTTTCCTTTGCTTTTGTCAATTTGATCTAAATGTAATGCTTTGTTAATATTATTAATAATATTGTTTAGATATGATTTAGATATTCTTTGTGTTCTAAGTATTTAATATCTGCCTGAGAAGAATTGTTTTTTTTTTTTAGACCTGCAAAGAAAACATCTAATGAAAAGGAAAAGGTAAAAAAAAATATGTGTGTATATATATTATATAATTTTATTTTTTATTATTTTTAAAATTTTCACTTTATTATATTATTTTGATAAATAATGTTTATCAGAAATATTATTCCATGGTAAAAAATTACTTTAGGAAAGGTATAGTGAAAAAATAGAAGATCTGCCTTTATTGTACAGACATTTACTGTGAAAAGTTATTCAGAAACACTAGTTATTGATTAAAGGTTTTTTTTTTTAAGATTTTATTTATTTATTAGAGAGAGAGATCACAAGTAGGCAGACAGGCAGGCAGAAAGAGAGGGGGAAGCAGGCTCCCGGCTGAGCAGAAAGCCCGATGCGGGGCTCAATTCTAGGATCCCGAGATCATGACCCAAGCCAAAGGCAGAGGCTTAACCCACTGAGCCACCCAGGCGCCCCTGATTAAAGGTCGTTTTGATAAATATCAGTCCTTTTGAAAGTACCTATGTTTTTGCTTTTATGAAAAGATATGGATATTTATCATCTCTCTACATTTAGTATATTTTATAAATATTTGGGGGACATTTCAAAATAGTATTATTTATTTATAGGTCAAAAAGCAAATTGATTCTGTGGATGACCTTGATGACTTAACTCCGTCATCTGAAACAGCTTCAGAGGATTGCCACTTGCCTTGCTCTAATTATATGATTTGCATGTCGCTAATTGAACAACTTGGCATGCATTGTCAAGGTAGGACCATTGTATAAATATGAAGCCTTTGTATGTACATTACTGTAGTAATATGTGCATATCTTGTCTAGTGCTGTACCATACAACACTGATGTGTTATAGAGCTACACATCTCAGAAAAGTGTTTTATGTGAAAATAGAGAACTGTTGAATACTCTCAGCCAAAGAGCTGTTAATTTCCACTTTACTTTTCGTCATGGGAATGGCATACCTGATGTGTTAACTCTGCTTCTCTTCTATGCCTTCACCCAAGGTCAGGTTAGCATTATTTTTCTCCTAGAATACTGAAATGACCTCAGGACTCTTTTCCCTATCATTCTGCCTTCCAGAATCTTGTTCTACACTGCAACCATAGTTACCACATATTTTTAAAAATTTATATTTCATCATGTTACCCCCTTCCTTAAAGCTTAGCTCTTACTTCTCATTGTTCTAAGGTGAAAGACCACAGTCCTCTAGATTCGCTTGTATTGTTTCATATTCTTCTTTCCGTCTATGTCTCAGCCACTGTTTTAGTTATTTTTTTCTTATAATAGAGCTTTTCCCCCCAACAGCTTTAGTTAGGGAAACTGTACATATGTGAAGTATATAATTTGATAGTTTTGACATATGTATACGCATATGAAACCATAACCATAATTCAGGCAGTTAACATATCTATCACCCTTAAGTCTTGTGTCTCTTTGTATTCCCTTATTACGAAAACTGCCAAATTGTTTTTGAAAGTAGTTGCACCATTTTCCATTCCCACCAGCAGTGTATGAGAGTTCTAATTTCTCCCTATATACATTCATTAACATTTAGTATTGTCAGTTTTTAAAATCTTAGACATTCTGATGGGTATGTAGTATATATATCATTATGGTTTTAATATACATTTCCCTAATAATTGATAATGTTGAGCATATCTTCATGGGCTTATTTGCCATGTGTATATCTTCTTTGAACTGTCCAAATCCATTGTCATTTTAAAAATTAGGTTTTCTTATTTGTTGAGTTTTGAGAATTCTTTGTATATTCTAGATATAGTTACTTTATCACCTGTATTTTTTTGCAAAGATTTTCTCCCAGTCTGACTTTTCATTCTCTCAACAGTGTCTTTTGAAGAGCAGTTTTTCTTTTTGATGAAGTCCAGTGTATACATTTGTTCTTTCACAGATTTTTGCTTTCAGTGTTTCTATCTAAGAAATCTTTGCCTAGCCCAAGGTCAGAGGTTTTCTCTTATGCTTTCTTTTAGAAGTTTTGTAGTTGAAAAACAAAGTTTTTTGTTTGTTTGTTTGTTTTTAGATTTTATTTATTTATTTGACACAGAGAGAGATGACAAGTAGGCAGAGAGGCAGGCAGAGAGAGAGGGGAAAGCAGGCTCTCTGCTCACCAGAGAGCCCGATGTGGGGCTCAATCCCAGGACTCTGAGATCATGACCTGAGCCAAACGCAGAGGCTTTAACCCACTGAGCCACCCAGGCGCCCCGAAAAACAAAGTTTTATAGTTTTAGGTCTTACATTTAGATCTGTAATCCATGAGATCTGTTTTGTATTCTTTTTTTTTTTTTTTAAGATTTTATTTATTTATTTGACAGACAGAGAGCACGAGCAGGGGGAATGGCAGGCTGAGGGAGAGGGAGAAGCAGGCACCCTGCTTAGCAGAGAGCCCGATGCAGGGCTTGATTCCAGGACCCTGAGATCGTGACCTGAGCCGAAGGCAGAGGCTTAATCCACTGAGCCACCCAGGCGCCCCAGGATTCCAGAAATTCTAATATGTGTTCATTTTCATTCAGCTCAAAATAATTTCTAATTTCTTTTTTCATTACTTCTTTGACCCAGGGGTTATTTAAATATTTTATTTATTTGAGAGAGAGAGAGAGCATGAGCTGGGGGGGAAGCAGACTCCCCTCTAAGCAGGGAGCCCAATGTGGGGCTTGATCCCAGGACCCTGAGATCATGACCTGAGCCGAAGGCAGATGTTTAATCAATTGACCCACCTAGGTGCCTGACCAGGGTTTACTTAGAGGTGTGTTAATTAGTTTGTAAATATTTGAGTATTTTCCAGAGATATTTTTATTCTTGATTTCTAATTTGATTTCTTTGTGGTCACAGAACACACTTTTATGAATTCAGTCCTTTTAACTTACTCTTTTTATTATAATTTATTTTATGACCCAAAATATAGTCTCTTTTTGTAAGTGTTCCATGGATGCTTGAGAAGAACAATGGTGTTCAAGTCTACTATATCCTTGCTGATTTTCTGCCTATTGAAATCTCAGACTATAATTGTGAATTTTCTTGTTTCTCTGCAATTCTATCAATTTTTGCTTTATGTATTTTGAACCGATTAATAGATGCATAAACATTTAGGTTTGTTATGCTTTTTTTAATTGACCCTTTTATCATAAAACAACCTTATTTATTGCTGCTAATGTTTTTTGCTTTGAAATCTATTTTGTCTGGTATTAATATAGCCACTCAGGCTCAGCCTTCTTTTGTCAAGTGTTAGTGTGGTCTATCATATGTCTGGCCCTTTAACACATTTGTGTTTTTATATTTAAAGTGCATTTTTTTTAAAAGATTTTATTTATTTATTTATTAGGAAAGAGAGAGAGTGAGAGAGAGCAGGTCAGAGTGAAAAGCGGACTCCCCATGGAGCTGGGAGCCCGATGCGGGACTCCATCCCGGGACTCCAGGATCATGACCTGAGCCGAAGGCAGTCGCTCAACCAACTGCGCCACCCAGGGGCCCCAAAAGTGCATTTTTTAAATAAAGATTTGTATTTATTTGACAGAGAGAGGGAAATCACAAATAGGCAGAGAGGCAGGCAGAGAGAGAGAGGGGGAAGTTGGCTCCCAGCTGAGCAGAGAGCCCGATGTGGGACTTGATCCCAGGACCCTGAGATCATGACCTGAGCTGAAGGCAGAGGCTTTAACCCACTGAGCCTCCCAGGCGCCCCAAGTGCATTTTTTATAGGTGGCAGATAGTTGGGTCTTCCTTTTTTATCCGTTTTGATGGTGTGCCTTTTTTTCCCCCTGAAAATATGTTTATTTTATTTTTTTCAGTGTTACAAGATTGATTGTTCATGCACCACACCCAGTGCTCCATGCAATACGTGCCCTTCTCAATACCCACCACCAGGCTTGCCCACCCCCCACCCTCTCCCCTCCAAAACCCTCAGTTTGTTGCTCAGAGTCCACAGTCTCTCCTGGTTCATTGCCCCCTCCGATTTCCCCCCATTCACCCTTCCCTTCCTTCTCAGGATGCCCTCCATGATTTTCTTCATACTCTACACGTAAGTGAGAGATGGTTTGCCTTTTAATTGAGGCTTTACAACCATTTTCATTTAATGTGATTATTGATGTAGTTGATTTGAATCTGTCATCATGTTGTTTGACTTCCATTTGTCCTTTCTGCTCTATGTTCCCATTCTCTTCTTTTTCTGCTTTCTTTTAGATTAATCAAGTAATTTTTATGATTTAGTTTTATTTATGTGTGTATGTATATATTTGTATTTTGCTTACTAGCTGTAACTAGTTTTGCTATTTTGGTGGTTAGGGTTTAAAGTATATGACTTAAGCATCATAGTCCTCCTTCAAATAATGTTATAAAACATCATATGTCGTTTAAGAAAATTGTAATAGTTTGCTTCCATTTCTTCACTCCTAGCCAGATCCTTCTGGATCTGTGGGTTTATAGTTTTCATTAAGTTTAGAAAGGTTTTGGTCATTTTTTCTTTTCTTTTTTTTAACAATTTTGTTCATTTATTTGAGAGAGAGAAGGAGAGAGAGTGCATGAGTGGGGGGAGAGGGGCAGAAAGGAGAGGGAGAAGCAGAATCCCCGCTAAGCAGGGACTCCAACATAGGGCTTGATCCTAGGACCCTGAGATCATGACCTGAGCTGAAGGCAGACGCCCACTGACTAAGCCACCCAGATGCCCTGGTCATTTTTTCTTGAAATATTTTTTCTAGTTCCTTTCTTCTGCCTCTTTGGGGAATTGTATATTAGCTATTTGAAGTTTTCTCACAGTTTTCTGATGTCAAATTTCAGTCTTTTATTTTGCAATGTCTAATATGTGTTTATTCCAATCCAGTGTATTTTTCATGTCTGATGTAATTTACGTCTCTGTAAGTGCTATTTGGTTTTTAAAAAATAGCTTCTGTGCCTCTACTTACCTTTTTATGCTTTCTTTTGAGTTATAGCTAAGTTAATTACAAGCAGTTTGATCCTTTCCAGTTCTGCTCTTCTGAATTGTTAGGTGAATGCAGAGTAGTGCTCAGCTTAGAGCTCATTATTCCCCACTGCTGAGGCAAGACCTACTACTTTATCCATTGTGCTCTGGGTTATGAGTCTTTCCAGCATGGCTGATGGGAATAGATACTACCCCTGGTGCTGCGTGAGCACCAGGCAGTGTTTCCTTTACTCTTTTTAGGTGGATCTTTTTTCCCCTGGTCACAGGAGATTTCCTTATATGCATGCATTGATTATTACTCTTCTGATCGCTAGGGTTCTTTCTTTGTTCTGCTTTCTCCTCTCCAGTGTTTTACCTCTGATCTCAATCTGTCTTGGTTTAACCAGACTCTCAGTTTCATCACCTCAACTCAGGGAGTCTGGTGGAGTCTCACTTTTTCACCTGTGTCATGGCCTGGAAATTGTCCTAAGGCATTGAGCTCAGGTATGTGTTAGGCTAACTTCTTGTGTTTTCAGGGATCATTGTCCTTCATTGCCTGAAGTCCTTTTTCTTGAAAATGATTTTAGAGTGTATTTTACCTGTTTTTGTTTGGCTTGTTTCAGGTAGGAAGGTAAATCACTACCTGTTACTCCATCTTGGCCAGAAGCAGATTGCAATAGAACTTTGGCACATGCTGTAGACTGCTTGGATGCTCTTCTTCCTCCTTTGTTTACTTGCTTCCTGCTCCTCCTTCATTTCTTATAATAGTTATCTCTTCCTCAGGAAAATCTTCCCTTCCCAGTGTAGATCAAGTTATGTGATCAGAGAACTCTGTTTTCTTGTAGGAACTCTCTGAATTTATAATTGTTTTCTCCTTCACTAGACTTTAAGCTATATAAAAGCCAGAGATCTGCAGAGCTTGGTGTAATATCTTTTTTTTTTTTTTTTAAGATTTTATTTATTTGAGACAGAAAGAGTGCATTAACTGCGGGAGGGGCAGAGGCAGAGAAAGAAGCAGATTCCCCACTGAGTAGGGAGCCCAATGTAGGGCTTTATCCCAGGAGCCTGAGATCATGACCTCAGATGCTTAACCAACTGAGCCACCCAGGCACCCCAGTAATATCTTTTATATTGAAATCATTCAACATATATTTGTTTAATGTGTGAATGAGTGAATGTGAAAGCATACGGTCCTTTATATGCAAAAAGTACTCACATATTTTATTTCTTTTTTTAAAGATTTAATTAATTTGAGGGAGTGAATGTGTGGGGGGTGGGAAAGAACAGAGGAGGGAGGGGAGGGAGAGATGGGGGAAAGAATCTCAAGCAGACTCCATACTGAGTGGAACCCGATGCGGGGCTTGATCCCACGACTCTGAGATTGTAGCTTGAGCCTAAACCAAGAGTCAGATGCTTAACCAACTGAGCCACCCAGGTGCCCTATATATTTTATTTGTTTTTGTTTTTTTTCTCTGATGTAGATTCAGCCACATTATTGAAAATTCAAGATGCGGTTGTTTCATATGAAAGATTAGTAGAACTTAAAAAAAATCACTGTGGACAACTTAAAAGAAGAAATAAAAAAATGGAAAATAAGGTTAATAGACTACAAGAGGAGCTATCAGAAGCAAAAGAAATGATATCGCAATTGGAGCTTCGGAAAGTGGAATGGGAGCAAGAACTCGGCAATTTGAGGTATAATATTTTGGTTTTAAGGAAATACTTGAACTATTTCCTTTTTTTTTTTTTAATAGGCTCCACACCCAATGTGGGGCTTGAACTCACAGCCATGAGATCAAGAGTCACATGCTCACATGCTGTACCAACTGAGCCAGTCAGGCACTCCTTGAATTACTGACTTTTATACTACAGATGTGTGAGAGAAGTTTTGAAATTGCTAACTTACCTTCGGGATTTTACAGGGAAGAAAACTTCTTAGTATTGTGAAGTATGAGATTCTTCAAAATAATACAGCAAATTCTTAACATTGAATACTTCTAATAATTTAATGAGTATTCCAAGTCATAATTTTAATGACCATATAGAAATCCACTATATGGAAACCTCATTATTTAACAAATTATTTTGGTTGTTTTCTATTTTTCTATACTTTAATTAATGCTGTAAGGAATGTCTTATATAAATCTGTTTCTACATTTCAGGTTACTTACTTGGAATAAATTCTTCAATATAGTATTGTTTACTTAAAGCATAAAAATTTTTAAAGAAGGTCTTTGATCC
>JAPYYJ010003361.1:0-11675 GCA_028533885.1 Nasua narica | reverse complement strand
CTGGCAGACCCAGGTCACGATAATCATGTTACGTTCCTGGCCTTAATAATTTCAGAATGGCATCTCAAGACGGTCTTCACGTAACCTAAGACAAGAACTTCACACGGACCCAACCAACCGGGAGTCGGAAGTACGCTTTGGGGAGATGATGGACACAGAACAGAAACAAAAATCCTTCCTCTGGCTTCTGGTGATATAATTGGGTCCCCCCAAGGCTTTTGGGAGAAGTGCTGAGTGGGGACTCAGAGAAAGGGTCCCAACGGCGTTCAATGGCCCAACGCCATCGGAGGCTTAAATAAAAGACAAGTGAATGTGTTTCTCGAATACGGTGCAGACAGGGCCAGACGTCAGTGGCATCTGAAACCTCCAGGTACTTGAGATTTGAGGTCATCCAGAGCATCTTTCTAGAGATAACAAACTGAGCTCAAGGCAGTGGAGGGATGGCCCCAGGCGTGTCCGGGGAGGCAGGGCCAGAAACCATCCTCTGCTCTTCTGGTCCACATCCTCCCTTACGCTTTTCCTGGGAAGGACCTCCCAAACCCCAGCAGAAGCTCAAATAGAAAAGAGGCAGTCAGTCCCTGCAGCCAGATTCCAGGAGAAGCCTTGAAGAGCCTCAGCCAACATTTCTCGAACGTTCCTCACTGGCCCCTTTACAAAAAATATCGTTCCCTCGTGTATCAAAATTCTTTGCAACTTCTAGAGCTTAGAAGTAAAAAAGAAGTCCGAGGTCCAGTACCAGAGAGAAACCTGGGTTTCAAGCCAGCAGTGTGACCTTGGACTGACTGATGAAAACAACAAAATGTAGTCAAAAGGTGAGAGCAATCCACCTACCCACGGGTGGACCCACAGAAAAACAATGTACAGACCCGCAAGAGACTACCAGTCAGTCAAAAGGAATGCCACAACCAGGATGAACTCTGAGGACATCGTGCTAAACGAAAAAGCCAGACCCGACAGGCCGAGTAGTACAGAATTCCACACAGAACAGTCAGATTCGGGGCACCCTGGTGGCTCAGTGGGTTAAGCCTCTGCTCCGGCAGCGAAGGAGCGGCCGAGTGTCGTCACGCCGCCCACGGGCGCACACGCTCCCTCCACCCAGCAGCCCTAGAGAGCGCGCAGCAGCTTTTCTCTCCTTCCCAGCCCGACCTAGAAATATCGTCACCAGTACACCAAGAAGTAGGTTTGGTTTGGTCTGCTGGTTTTCATTAAAGAATATCCTGGCAAGGAATACTGGCCTCTTGTTTTCCTTCTGCGTGACAATGACACAACCATACTTCAGGTAAAGAAATGTTTTCGGGCGCCTGGGTGGCTCAGTTGGTTGGGCGACTGCCTTCGGCTCAGGTCATGATCCCGGAGTCCTGGGATCGAGTCCCATATCGGACTCCCGGCTCTGCGGGAAGTCTGCTTCTCCCTCTGACCTTCTCCCCTCTCATTCTCAGTCTCTCTCTCTCTCTCTCTAATAAATAAAAATAAAAAAATAAAAAATCTTAAAAAAAAAAACAAAACGAAATGTTTTCGACCTAAATGAGTCATTTGGTGGGAACAGGGAGTTTGCAAGCCTGCAAGCGGGCTGACCCCTTTCCCAAGCAGGGAGGACCCTAGCGCTGTGCCTGGGGTGGAAAACCACATAGAACAATAAGACATCGTTTGTTTTTCACGACGATCTCCATTGCAACATGTGTGGCAGAGAGGGAGGCAAACAGAGAGATCATTTAAAACGCTGGGGTCGGGCAGAGTTTTCCCTGGGGTAGAATCTAGCGCAGGCACTTTCTTGCTATAAAATCGTGGAGGTGGGAGGAAGTGCTTAACCTCTGACCTTCGTTAGTTCATATCACTTTCGGTCGTAAAGCATTTGACAGATGGCATCACATAATCAACAGTTAAGGTGAACTGTTATAATACGTACAGATCGCACAGGAAGGAACCATGCCGTCTGATGCAGCCACACGGAATGAACTAAACGGAAGGCAAACCAAAAATTCAGGCTCTTGGTCACACTAAACGCATTTCGAGTGTCTGGTAACTACCTGTGGCCAGGGGCTACTGCACTGGACGGTGCAGACACAGAGCATTTTGTCACCCACAAAGTTCTATTGGACAGCCCCGGCATGGAGGGAAGGAAAAATGCCTGAAGCGAGAGGGTCTGGGTGACCTTCGGCAAGTTACTTACCATCTTAGTGCCTCACTTCCTCACCTGTGAAATGGGGACAACAGCAGCGGCATTATTCACTGATGATGATTCTCTGCTAGGCAGGTGTTTATAATAATGCTCACAACAAAGGTAAGCACTCACCAGCCAGTCCCCTACAAGACACTGGTGTGCTGCAAAATTGGTTACTGGTAATAAAAAAAAAAAAAAAAAATTACGTAAAGCATAATCCCCCACGGGGCCAAACACAGAGCAGATGCTCAGTTCATTCATTCTTTTTTTCAACAAATGTTCACAAAGTACCTACTACGTGCCGGGCATTCCTGTAGGCACCAGAGATGTAGAAATGAGCAAAGTCCCTGCCCTCCTGGAGTTTAGGGTTTTAACAAACAGGAGATCTATTATGCTGATACAAACAGGAAGTCCAAAACTTCCATTTAACCACATAACAATAGCTTCCAGCAATGAGGAGAGAATGTTGCCAAATATAAAGCTACCCCCAAAGAGGTGCCTAACAGAAGTGCTCTTCGGATGGATGGATGGATGGATGGATGGATGGATGGATGGGTGGATGGATGGATGGATGGGTGGATGGATGGATGGGTGGGTGGATGAATGAGTGGATGCATGGGTGGGTGTGTGGATGGATGGATATGTGGATGGATGGATGGATGGATGGATGGATGGGTCGGTGGGTAGACGGATGGGTGGGCGAGTGGTGGATGGTGGATGAATGAGTGGGTGGGTGGGTGGGTGGTTGGATGAATGAGGGTTTGGAGGAGGCTCAATGATGCACAAATAATGGGTACCTACATGGTGCAGTCAGCTGTGCGTCTGACTCTCGGTCAGGATCTCAGGGTCATGAGATCAAACCCTGAGTTGGGCTCCATGCTCAGCAGGAAGTCTGCTTGGGATTCTCTCCCTTTCTCTCCCTCTACCCCTCCCCACTGAGCACACTCTATCTCTTCCTTTCTCTCTGTCTAAAATAAATAAATCTTTTAAAGAAATGCATAAATAGTGAGCTGGGCCCTGGGTGACCCAGTTAATTACCCTCTTTCTGGTGGGTGTGGCTAATTTAGAGAGCTGCTGCCAGGCAACACTAATAAGTGATCCCACAGCAGTGTGCAAACTGTTATGCATAAAAGCTTAATCATCTTTAACGGGAATCTTAAAACCCAAATGACTGGGATAGAGATGGCCTTCACATACGTGCCCTCTGGCTTCTATTCTGGGCTCTGCTCTGACTCACCCTGCCAGCTGGGCCGGCTCACTCCCCTCCACAGTGGGAAGAGGGGGGAGATAAACCAACCAGGGAGCCCATACCCACTTCTCCCACCAGGCAAACAGCCTTTTGCTGGTGCTGGACTAACCGCCACCCAAGAGGGAGGCATCCCACTGCCCAGCAAACTCCTGCCCAGCCCTCAGACTCACCTGCAGGCTAAGCAGCCTGCATGCTGACCCCAGTTCTATTACTCACTGGGCAGAGCTTTCCCAAGAGGCGCAAATGGCACCATACCTCTGCCTGTGTCTCTTATCTGCAAAATCTAAAAGCTTATTTTGGTAGGTTTGCAGCTCCCTGACACTGCCAAATTGTCACGGAAGGGGGCTGTGTTGAATCACTGGACCTACGTCTTACCAGCAGGGCGGGCCTCAGAAAGTCACTTCGAGTCCTTCAGTCTCAGGCTCTCCGGGGTTGCACAGTGAGGAGAAATACTGCTTGCTACACAGCGTTGTTGGTGCGATTAAATGAGGTAACTTAAATAAGGTGCCCAAGGACTCAGTAGGAGCTAGTTTACTCTCTGCCTAGCATGTCAAGATGGGTAGACAACGGGAGATGAGGTCTAAGCACCGCCCCGCCCTGCAGTGCTGACTCTCAGGGTCAGCTGGTCGACCCATGCCTTGACCACCTCCTTCTAACTCCAAAGAGGAGGGTGAACTGGATCCTCGCCATCTCTTGCACGTGACCTTCCCTAGTTCACCCCAATCACGTGGCTTTCCAACCTGATGAGAAGAACACAAGGCATTTGGAAACGCAGTACAGGAGTTCACGTCGGCGACGTCTTCCGTCTGCACCGGCCTTGCTTCCAAATGCTTACAACAGGACATCTGGTCATTACAGGTCTCACGGGTTCACGGGCGCGCCGGAGCACCGCCTCGCAATCCGTGGGCCCGCCCGAGAGGGCTGCGGTGACCTGCCTCACCCTAAGCAGCAATCCCTGAGAAATGGCAGGTGTGGGATGCTAGTTACCTGCCGTTCACAGGTGCACATGGAAATAAACCACCGAGGAGTCACGTAGCAATGCCTGCCTTGAATGTCACACTTCAGAACACTCCGGACCGGATGACGACTACAGGCCTGGCTGGGTTTGATATCCTCCAGTGATTTCTGCTAGGAGACGAGCTGGCCGGGAGGACAGGGCTGACACAGGGAAGCGGTGTCCCCTACATGGCCTAACATGACCTCTGTCCATTTCTGCCCTCACCCCATCGCACTGAGCACCCGGCACCCCAAGCAGGGCCTGGGGTGCTGCCCAGCAAGTCCTTCATAGAATGGCGGGTGATTTCCAGTCCGTGCTGGTGGATTCTTCCCATCAAAGGGCTCTCTGGGTACTCTATTAGTCTCATTCACTCCACGTCCTTTTCCAGGCTACCCAGGCCCTGCTTTGGGCCACCGGGAGACCACCGGTCATGTCTAATTCCACTCGTCCCGCATTTTCTGCATGTCTACCTCGTGGTAGGCTCAGCATACAGACGTGACAGTGACCATGGCTGAGCTTGAGGGGCTAAAAAACAAACAGGGGCCCGAACCTCAGAAGGAAATGGGCTCCGAGAAGTGCTTCGGGAGAATTAAAGAAGGTGGCAGGAATTCGGGGCAGCAGTGGCTGACTCCAAAGGTGGGGAAGTGCAATAAGGCTCTTGGGCTGTGCTGGAAACGAGCAGACTTTGGACAGGGAGAGCAAGAGGGGGAGGTGAAGGCGAATACTAATTGGTTCCGAATACTCATTCCTGATACCCGGGCCTCTCTCAAAGCCCAGTTCTCCAGACCCATTTTGTCTTGGAGTCATGCCCTCTGTGACCCCCGAGACTTCGGCGGCCCCTCCCATTTTTTTGCTTGTCAGTTGGCTCCCGTTATTGTCCTGACCCTTCCGGGCCAGCTCACCTTCCCCATTCTCTGGGCGCTGACCCAAGACAGCACTCCCCGAGTTGGCATTAAGTGTGGCAAGGCTAAAATTAGGACTGTTTCCATAGATATCTAGACTTCTCTGTAGCAAATCTGCTCGGCTCCCAAGTGAAAAAAAAAATTTTTTTTTTTTTCCATTCTATCTGCAAAAGGAACCAGGGGGTTGGGGGGTGGGGGTGGATCTGGAAAAGTCAGGCTGGCTAATGTCTGGACCTGCCTTTGAGCCTTCCTGAGCCCACGGGAAGGGGAAGAGGAGCCTTCGCCGGTCTGTGCTGTGGCTCGCACAGGGGTTTGTCTTCAGGGGGCTCCACAGCCCCCACCGCAAAGGACGGTAAGCATGGGCTACCGACGAACTCAGCCTCGCTTCATCGGGAGAGGGGGTCCCCTCCAGGAAGCGGGCCTACTTCCTCTGATCACAGAGACACAACGTAGATCGGCGAGGTCAAGGAACAGGCTGGCCCCGTACAATGGATCACACAATTCCCAGTTAATACACAGGAAGCCTTGTCTTTTAACCAACACAGTTAAAACATGAGGTTCAAAGACATTCAGAGAACCTCCACGGCCACCCAGCAAAGGGCTGTCATGGCGTTAATGATGACACAGTAACAGAAATGACAGGCCCCGCTAACACCTGCTGGCACAGTTCTGTTCTAGGTTCTGTGCCCAACGCTTCTCTGGAGTCTGCCTCTCCAGCCTTGTTATGGGCTGAATGGATATGCAGAAGTCTAAGTCCCGGCAACCTTATTTGGAAACAGAGTCATGGCAGATATAATTAAATTAAGATGAGGTCATACTGGAACAGGGTGGGTCCCTGGATCCAGTATGGCGGGTGTCCTTATGATAGGACCACGTGAAGACAGACTGAAAAAAACACCCTCAGATCCCAGGGGACAGGGGTGAGGCACCCACAAGCCAGAGGACACCAAAGATGGCTGGCGACCCCTAGAAGCCAGGAGGAGAGAAGGGTCTCTGATGGGTTTGGGAGGGGACCTTGACTTCAGAATCCCAGCTTCCAGAGGTCTCTTCTTGTGAGCTGCCCCACGTGTGGCCTTTGGCACGGCAGCCACGGGAAGCTCATATCGTCTTGAGCACGATTCCATGACGACGTGCGTACGAAGACAGCCAAGTACACGCGAGGGCACCGAGGCTGCATTAATAGCAAATAATACTCAAACCAATGACCAACCTGGTACTAAGTGCTTTACACAGATTAACCTGCGTGGTCCTTGCAAAGACCCTAACCCCACCACAACCCCATAAAGTCCTCCCATTTTAAAGAGGAGAGGGAGGCACAGAAGGGTTAAGTAATTTGCCTGAGGTCACACAGCATGTAAGTGGTGGAGTCGGGATTCAGACTCAGACCGGGAAATCAGGGCTCTTACCCACTATAACCCCCTGACGCCAGAAGGGGGCGTCACGTCAGGACTTGGACTCGGCTGGTCCGGTTTTCAAGCCCACATCCTTGGCTTCTGTCTCAACTTTGCATTCCACCTGCCAAAGAGGATGCTTCGCACTTAGGGGCCCTCAAAACGCTTATTTGATGACACAAACAAATTAATTAAATGATCAGGGGCTTGCCTACATCCCATTAATTCAAATTAAATTCAAATTAGTTCATTTTAGCAGTTAAAACTGACCCAGGTCCATATGGGCAACAGAAAACAGGAAAGAAGCAATTAGGGCATCTCCAGTACTAAGCAGGGAGGGGGAAATAAAGCTCCTGACTTACAAAACCTCTCCATACTCCGTCGTTCTTGTAAATGTTTACTGAGCGCCTACTATGCGCCAGCATGGTGTCAGGCCGTGGAAGCACAAAAGTCACAGCTCCAGCCCAGCGAGGACACGGTGACATAGGCCACGTAGGCTCAAATGGCCGTAAATCCTGGCAGGCCCCACCACTTAGGTTGGGACAAAGTGGAGGTACCTAAATTCCCCCGGGGCATGGCGCGGGCCGCAGGACAGGGGACGTGGGTACTGTATCTTTAATGTCAACTTCTTGCTTATTCTAAGGCCCTCCCAAACAGCTCCCCTCCCCGATGGCACACACACCCCTTTCCTCCCTCCCTCCCTTCCTCCCCCTTCCTTTTTTTCCTCCCAACTTTTCCCGGAAACAGATTCTTTGCGCCGCACAAACCACACTGGTGCACCTTTAGCAACGTTCAATTGTCATGACCATTCATCTCCTCTGGAAGATATAGAGTGAATTGTTCACTTCTGGGGGGAAAAAAAGGTTTTGAGGGGGAGTCAGAGCCTTGCAGAACTCAAGTTAACAGACAACTAGTGAGGTTACTAGGTTAACTCAGCTACACTAGTCCTCATTTGTTCGCAGAGACACAGACTACTACTGTATTGGGGATCAACGAACGAGGAGAAAACAGTACTAGGAAAAGGGGAGGGGGGAGCAATGTGGGGAGCGGGGTCCCAGGAGCCAGGGAAGAAGGGCCCAGAATAGAGATGGGTCCTGTCACCAACATTTCAGCGAGCCACTCGCCCACTGCCAGGTCCCTCCACACACAGCAAGCGGCCACGGTCACCATGCAGCGTGTGGCTGGGCAGAAAGAATGAAGGTTCAGACGTGCCCCTTTCAAGGGGCAAGCACAGTGGTTCCAAGATCAGGTGCACCTCCGGCAGTTTAATAGCAAATAATACTGGTAACGAACGCCAACCCGGTACTAAGCGCTTTACGCACATGAACTTGCGTGATCCCCTGCTCTAACCCCAGCACACCCCATGAAGCCGTCCCATTTTAAAGAGGAAAGTGAGGCGCGAAGCAAACACACAGTCGGCGCTCCTCATGCCTGTTGTGAACACGTCTTCACCGCCAAAGAATGTGAACACGGTGCCCGGGCAAACGATGAGCAGCTTCGCTTCTCCTTCCCCGTGGCCGTCGCCGCCACGGAGCTGTGCACAAGCCCGGGGCGGGCCGCTTACGCGCACGTCCGGGAAGCAAGTCCTCCCGGCAGGCGTGTAAGGAGCGGGCGTCAGGCTCCTGCGGGGAGACGGTCTTCCTGGACCACATGGGCGGGAAAGGCAGACCCGCGCGGGAGAGGGCCATGGAACTGACCTCTCCGGGCCAACAAACACTACAATTGGATCCTTCCACCAGGAAACATGCCCACTCACCTCTGGGCTGGAGGAGAGAGGCCTGCCGCCCACCGAGGGGGGCGGAATGGGCTGCCCTGGGACAGCTCGGCTCTCTGGGGGCCCGGCAGAAGCTGGCAGAATCAGACCCCGATCGGGCACCCACCTCGCTCCTGAAACAGCTTGCCTCTGTGTTTGGGTTTATTATTTCTGCACGGCCACAAAAAGCCCTTGGATCGGCGTGAGTATTTCTTTTTTTAACCCCCCTGGCATGAGCAGCACACGGCAGAGGCACGCCTCGATTAGCTCAAGCTGTTCCTGGACTAATGAGACACACCATGGAGTTTATCTGGGTAGCGTCTGCTGAATGACGTCGGGCGGGGCGCGGGGGCCCTGCCCCCCTCCCTGCATGGAGGGCGGGGTCCCTTCTCGGAAACTCTGTGGCAGGTGGGCAACCCGCAGGGCCCGGCCCAAGCGCAGACCCCGGCCTCCCCTCCCTCCACCCTGAGAGGCCACACGGCAGTCAGGGAGCACTGGAGTGGGAGTCAGGAAGCTTGGCCACTCACCAGCTGCATGGCCAACAGTGGGCCACAGTCTGCGCCCAGCAGCACCCCATCAGGGGGCCTGCACTCTATTCAGGCACTAAAAATTGTGGGACACCCTACTCTTCACACGCCATTCTCCTCCCTCCTACCAGCTGCACCCCCTCCCCCCGCACCTCTCATCCCTCCACCCCATCTGCTCCCACCAGGCCGGCATCTGCCTCCCACCCCAGGCTTGCCCTGCCCTCCTCCAGGCACAAAAATCCAAATACAGCCACTGATTTCACCTCCCTCCTCCTGAGCCTCTCCCCCCACCCCTGTCCATCCCCTCCCCTCTCACCCCGCACCCCTACTGCATTTTCTCTCCTCCTCCTTCCTTTCTCCTGTCTCCTCCCCTCAAGAACCTTCAACGAGAACATGGTACCTTCTTTCCACAGACTGCCCCGTGCCATCCCGCCGGCGTCAAACCGAAATCTCCTCATTCCCGGCTGACTCGGTCCTTTCCTAGAGCCAGTGCCAATCCCGAGGGCGGGCCCCACGGGGACTGAAGACCAGAAGGGTCCAGCCAGCCACCGTGACACCCGCTCGGTCACAGATGAGACGGCGGGCCTTCACTTCGGTCTCAAGACACAACGCAAACACCAAGGCAATGGAAATGGAGCAGCTGACACGGGGGGATTCCCTCAACAAACACCAGTTACATTTATGAGTTTCAACAGATCATAAAATAAAGAGCATCTACCCTGTGGTTTACCGGAACAGTGTGGCGGGAGGAGGGAGTGGTGAAATACACTTAATCCTTAGGGGATTCAATATCCCCTTTCACTGGGCAGCCTGCGGGAGGCTGCACTGGACCCGCATTCCACCCGGGCAGCTTACTGGCTGTGCACCTTGAGCCAAGGAACTGGCCCTCTCTGTGCCTCAGTTTCCCCTTCTGTAAACCAGGAATACTAACCTATCTAGCACACCAGACGGCCCAGGGACGAGACCTGATGCTATGCTCTTCTTCTTCTCCATCGTCATCATCATCACATGAAAGTCTAGTCAGCCTTTAATACGTCAGGCAAAAATCTAAGTGCTTTCCACGGTTCAATTCATTCACACAACAACTTGGCGAGGTACAGACTGTTGAGATCTTCATCTCACAGATGAACAGAGAGGTCAAGGAACTTGCCCAAGGTCACACAGCTATGCAGAGGATGCGGAATTCGGCCCGAGACAGTCTGGCTCGAGATACACTCAGTTCAAGCCCGGATGTTAGGCCCCGTGGCCAGCAAAGAGTAAATCGCTCAGCAACTCACTTGCTAGGATTATTATAATAATATTGGCTTGACTTTTATAAGAACCATTGCCTCAGAGGAATGATTTTATTTTGCCTTTTTGAATTAAATTTCAGTCCTAGGGGCACCAGGCCTAGCATAATAGCTTCTATTGCTGCCTGCTACCCGCTCCCATCATAGCGGAGAGAAAGCCCGGCTGAGGGGACTGCCTGCTTGCAGTTTTATGGGTCAAGCCATATTCTCTGGGCCAGAGAGGCTGGGGGGTAGCTCCATTCGAGAACTGCGGGCGTAGCTCTCTGTGGCCAGGGCCAAGTGCAGAATGACAGCTACCACCTGTCCCTCTTGACTGGAAAGCGATGAGGCCAGAGGGCCGGGCCACAGAGAGAGCAAGGCTCCCCAGCCTGAAATACATATGCCCACTTCTAACCGTCCAAGGGGCCTCCCGGCCAGGCGGGCGCTGCCCGCCCCAGCCTGCCACGCCAGCTCCCTCCCCTGAGCAGCCCTGGCCCCGCCCCCAGAGCGGGGGGGGGGGGGGGGGGGGGGGGGGGGGGGGGGGGGGGGGGGGGGGAGACCAGTGGGCAGAGCCCTGACTCCGTTTAATTGAAACCTTACAGAGCCCAGCACACTTGTCAGCAACAAGCAAGGGGCAACGAGGAACGCACCTGCTCCGCCTGCAGAAGCCCCCGCCGGAGGGGCTCTGCCAGCCACGTCACTCTGGGAGGTGAGGTGTGACCTCTGGGATGGATCCAGCACCCGGGGCTCCGAGCCAGGACGGCTGGTCCCCCCTCTGCAGCATCACAGAAGCCACCCCAGATACTGTCCAGTCCAGAAATCGCAACCTGGACATCCCGACCTTGGGATCTTAGAAAAAGTGTCAGAGAAGGAAACCTATGGACGTCAGATGGTCAAGAACCCAGGCTTTGGAGACGGGTCTGCGCCTGAATCGCTAATCTATGCTCAAGCCATGAGATAAGCTCTATTTACCTCTGCAGGCCTCAGTTTCTCACCTGTGCCATGGACACAAGAACCAGGTGAGAACTCTAACCCTGGAGAACATCAGCGTTGCAAGATAGAAACAAACTGGCCTCCCACATCTCCAGTCATCAGGGTTTCTCAAAAGCATGGGCACGCGAAGGTAGTCTCTGAAGTCAGAAGTCGGGGGAGCAGATGCTCTCAGGAGGGCAAGGGTAGGGGGTGGAGGGAGGCTCTGGGATACTGGTCATGTCCTATTTCTTGATCGGGCAACTGGTTATAGAGAAGACTCCCCCTGTAATGATTATCAAGCCGCACACGTTGTTGTCTGTACTTTGCTGCATGTAGAATATGCTGTATTTCAATTTTTTGAATTTGCTAGAAAAACGAACAAAATGAAGCTTTGGCATGAGATGTGTGAACGGGCCTTTGTCGTCAGTTCAAAGCGAGAACTGCAGACGTGAACA
>JAPYYJ010003360.1:0-11676 GCA_028533885.1 Nasua narica | reverse complement strand
AAGGGTGGCTGGGAGGTAGGGGGGGTAGGGTTATGGACATTGGGGAGGGTATGTGCTATGGTAAGTGCCGTGAAATGTGTAAGCCTGATGATTCACAGACATGTACCCTGGAGCAAATAATACATTATATGTTAATAAAAAAAATACAAAGAAAAGAAAAAAAAGAACAATAAAAAAAAAAAATAAATACAGCTGAATGAAGAACACACTACATCCCAAAGTTGCAGAGAGTGGGAAACTCAAGAAAATAAGTCAAGGAGAGATGTGGTAATAACCCTTTCAATCCCAGACTGGATGTTTTATTCATCCAGTAAACAATTACTGAGTTCCTACCAAATGCTGAATCAAGAAGTGGCTCCTTCTCACCAAATAACAAGGTGTCACATGATCAGCTATAGATGTAAGGCTCCAGCCAGAGACCTTTTTACCGTACCAGCCACATAGTCACAAACTTTTAAGATCCTCTGTCCCTTTCTGCCTCCTCCCCTTTACTCACCCTTTCAGTTTAAACTTGAGTGTAATTTCCTCAGGCAGGCTCTGACCCTCAATCTACATTGAGCCCCTCCCACCCTACCCAGTAATGAGCATCACATCCTGCTTTCTCATCATCATGCATTAATCACACTTAAAACTACAAATTAGTTTGCTCATTTGCTTAATGGCTATGTCTCTCACAAGTGACTAAAAGCTCCATGAAGTTATTTTGCCCTAACTGCAAACCCATTACAGTACTGACACATGGTAGTTGCTTAATAAATAGTTCTTGCACCAATCAATACAGCTTTACTCTCTCTTCTTTTTTTTTCTCATAGTTCATGGGTAAAGCACTATGCACTTCAAAGCCACACTCACTAGGCTGAACACCTCAAAGTGAGTTGTATGGTAAAAACAGTGACAACTGTTGAGGCCGGACCATGCAGGCTTGGTCATTATTTATACCACAGCTGTGGACAAGTCATCTAACTTACCCGAGTTTGTTTCTGACCTATAAAGTCAAGAGACTGAACTAGATTAACCCGAAAGGCTGGAACGTAAGTGACCCACCGATGATTAAAGAAGACACCAGGTTAGCAAGGAGGACACCATCTTTGGGATTAGGCTAACCTGAAGGATCCGGCTCCATGAAGTGTGAACTTTGGGCTACTTGACACGAGACACAAATCATGGGTCTCAGTTCTATCCTATCTTGTGGAGCTTTGTCAGCATTTCATTGCCCCAGCCAGGTGGACAGCACTAAACTAATTTCTACCAAGTTAAAATTGGGAATCCAAGTAAAAGAGTAGAGAAAGCCCCTTCAAACCTCCCAAAGAGCCAAACCACGACTTACAACACATTAAGTCAAACTGTTTACCTTGATTCGAGGCATTGTAACTGTAGGTAGCTTTGCTTCAGCCACGAAACTGTGAGATGCTCCTTTCTCCACAAGGTAAGTTGTGTAGGGCATAAACTTCACACCCCTGGACCCAAACACAAAATCATCTCTCAAGCCATCTATCAGCATAATAACAACTTTTCTGAATAGAGGTGGTGGGAGCTTGGTCCAGTTGGAACTGGTTCCTAAAAATGTTTGAAGGGAAAAAGAAAATTAAGTTTTAAACTGTATTTAGCACCCAAGCACCTCATAATCTACTTCTGGCCTACTACTCTAGCACATATGCTGTCATATCTACCTATCCCAAGCCAAAGAAAAGGATCTGTTATTGGACAGTGCGGGGATGCCAAGGAAGCTGAGGGAGCCCCAGTATTAAGCACGAATTGCCCTATGCATGGTGAGTACTGGGGAAGGGGAGTTCCTTCGTGAGATTCCTGGATATTTGACATTTAGGGAACTTTATTCAAAACACACTGCAGCAAGTAGGGGATGGGCAAGCGTCTACAAACTTTGTCTACATAGTCAGTGGCTGGTATTGTGTAGATCTGGTCAAAAACGGGAAAGCCTTTACCTAGTGTGTACTACTGGGTAAGTGAGCGCTACTGGGGGGAAAGGGGGGGGGTCTTGGAATAATGTCATAGAAGAAAACGCGGTGGTGGGAGTCAGCAGGAATTTTATTTGCTGTCTTACCGAGCAAAAAGGGTGCCTAGAAAAGGGAGTGACGCAACGGATTGTCCGGGGAAGGGGGCGGGTGTGACTGGATGAGCAGACGTCAGGAGACTAGGGAGCCCGGGTGTGTAGAGCGTTCTTTGCGGTGACCAGGGAGGAGATCGAAGTGTGGCTGGCAGTGGTGGCCACAGAGTTGTGGGATACAGGAAGAGGCTGGGGCGGTAAAAAGAGGACTCCTGGGTGTGGGGACCAGAAGAGGAGAGCACTCGGAAGCCCCGAAAACCCTGGGAGGCGATGCTCATAAGGAGGCCCCTTTGGAGAAAGCGGGGCCCGGGGAGCGGAGACGGCCGGGAAGGGGTCCGTACCAGCCGAAGGTTCGGGCGCGGGAGGCTCTGCTTGGTGCTCCGTCCTGGAGGAGGAACGAACCGGAGCCGGGAAGAATCCCCGAAGGAAAAGCGCGACCCCGAGCACCTCGATGACCACGCAACAGGAGGCGAAGGTCCCGGAGCCCAGCCGCATCGCGCCCACTCGCTGGGCCGGGATCCCGGTTCCGCTACCCCAGCACAAGCCTCGTCCGGCACGAGCTACTTCCGGAAGCTGCCCCTGAACAAGCGTGAACTGGTCCGCATCACAGGCGCCGGCTCAGCGTGTCATCACGTCCGCCGTCGCGCCGGAACTACGCACAAGGGAGCGCGCTTGCCCGTGCTGAGAGTCCCCATAGTCCCCGAACCCCTTGCGAGTACTTCCGGCGTGTGCACCGGTGAATTCCCTCCCGCGCGCCCGTTGGCCGGGCGGGTCTGATTCCGGAGGTGGGAGGACCTGTCGTGTGCCCCGCCTCCTGCTAGGAGCTTTGGCTGGTGTCACGTCAGCCTGCTTCGTGAGGTGCGGTCGCCCTGGGAGCCTTCTCCTTTCCTGGGCCGGTGTGTGCCGAGGGCGCCTTCAGATTGCGCCGCCACTCCACCTCTGAGTGACCGAGAGGAGGTCGAGTCCGCTTGCTGGGTCTGGGCGTCCCGGTGCAGATTAGACCCCGGACAGTGCTGAGACCCCGTGCAGACCCTGTACTGGCAGGTGCCTCTGACCCCGGCTTCGGTGTGCGTAGGGACCAGCAGTCCACCGGGCCGGCGTTGAGGGCTGAGCTGCGGCGGCCGCCGGCCCTCCGCACCCCTGGAGCGCGGACTGCCCGACGGTGCAGTAGAAAGGCCCGCGGCTCGGTCCCAGGAGGCTGCCCTGGGCTCTCTGCTCGCAGCGGTGGGGCTGTACTCAGCGGTCGGGCTGTACCCAGCGGTAGGGCTGTAACTAGCGGTCGGGCTGTACCCAGTGGTCGGGCTGTACCCAGCGGTAGGGCTGTAACTAGCGGTCGGGCTGTACCCAGCGGTCGGGCTGTACCCAGCGGTAGGGCTGTAACTAGCGGTCGGGCTGTATCCAGCGGTCGGGCTGTAACTAGTGGTCGGGCGGTACTCGGCGGTCGGGCTGTACTCAGCGGTCGGGCTCTCCAGCGGTAGGGCTGTATCCAGCGGTCGGGCTGTAACTAGTGGTCGGGCGGTACTCAGCGGTCGGGCTGTACCCAGCGGTAGGGCTGTAACTAGCGGTCGGGCTGTACCCAGTGGTCGGGCTGTACCCAGCGGTAGGGCTGTACCCAGCGGTCGGGCTGTAACTAGCGGTAGGGCTGTACCCAGCGGTAGGACTGTACCCAGTGGTAGGTCTGTAATTAGCAGTCGGGCTGTACCCAGCGGTAGGGCTCTCCAGGGGGGATCACACCCTCCCTCCTAGAGTCTTCCCTTAGTCGGCCTGCAGGCCCTGAATGCGGCTCTAAAACACATCTGTGACCTCAGGCTATGACGATTATTGGTTCTGTCACCTCCCCCCCCCCATCTCACTCACCATCAGTGTCAATAATAACCCTGAACAACAGCTGGGGTCTCTAGTTTACCATCTGCCGGGCACCGGGTCAAGCCCTTGAAGTTATTTTATTTGATCATCACAAGAACCCTCTAAAGTAGTCATTATTCTTTATTGCAGACCAAGAAATGTTCAAGTAACTTGTCTAAAGTGACACAGAGCAAAGATTTAGAGCTAGCAGTCTGATAGCCTGTGACATGAATCTCCACACTTCATTGACTTTTAAGAAAATCCACACATTCTCCCTTACTGGGATCTTTGTTATAGGCTGAATTTTATCCTTCCAAAAATTCATGTGTTGACATCCTAAACCTCAGTACTTCAGAATGTGATTGTATTTGAGGGTACATTTTTAAGAAATAAGTCAAAATAAGGTATTAACTTTAAAAATAAAACTGCCAGTTATTTTACCAGCCAAGTATGTTTATTCAGAAATTCATAGAATGTAATGCGAGACCAGCAAGTTACAGCAATACCATGGAAGAGGTTCTTTTATTTTTATTTAATTGATTTTTTTTTAAACAGGCTCCACCAGCGTGGAGCCCATCAGGGCTTGAACTCACAGATACTCTGTTTCTCCTCTATGTCTATGAACCTCTAGGATGGACAGGACTCACCGGTGGTCACACTTGCATTAGAGGTTCAAGTAGAGGACTGCTTTTTTGCCCCTCAGTGCTGGGCTCTAAGAATGAAATATCTACGTGGTCACTGACTATTTCAATTCCAACTCAACTCCAGTCAGGGATTTTGGAAGGTCTCAGAAATCATGCAGAGTCCTTCCATTTTCCGGTCTGGAAAGGGCGCTGCTGTCCCCACTCTGCCTGGGGAGCCCCAAGTTCTGGTACAGCACTTGGTAGACATGTGGATTTATACAGGTCTGGTTGCAGTGGCCTACCTTCCCCCATGTGCAGCCTTTTGGGGCTAGTGGGGCCCTCCTGGCACTGGTTGGATCCTTCATCCCACCTGAATGATTAATAGTAGACAGGTCTCAGGATAGTCCTTGGCCTCCGACCATCCAGGCAGGCATCTGTGGTCCTCCAGCCCGGGTCTTGACAATCCCCATGGCCAATTATTAAGCTGACTGTGCTCCTTGGAATTAAACAGGTCCATGGACAGTGTAGAGAGCCCCTTGAGGTGTTTCCATTGCCGACATCTGTGTGGTTGAGACAAGCGCCTCCTCTCTCACAGCCTGTCTGCCAAGAGAGGTCATAACCCCCAAACATAGAATGTAGCCCTGGCCACAGCAGCCATACAGCAGACTGGCCCCACAGTCCTTTGGCCTCCCTGCTGTACTATAAACCTGTGACATGCATACTCACTAAGAATCAAGGATATAGGAGCAACTGCGTGTCCCAGCAGGAAGTTCTTCACTGAGACTGCATGGTCTCAGAGAGTCACACGGATGACCCAGGGTCTGTGGCCTTTGAAAAGCCTGCCAGGTGTGGATTTTGTGCTGTCAGACAATCCTCAAGCCTCCCACTGCTTCATTGAGCAATAATTTCCTAAGTACCATTGTACTTGGTTTCTGCTCTCTTAAAGGACACAGAAGAGACAGGAAAATGAGCCAGTGTGTTCTTTGGGGATGGGTGGTTAATGTGTGGGGGGGCGTGTGTGGGGGGTTAATGTGACTCCTGGGCTCCCTCCTCCCAGGGACACAGGTGAGGTCTGTGTGCCTTCCCATCTCTGAGATGCAGGAGTCTTGAGTCCCACCAAGAGCAAAGTTGCTTTTTCAGTAAGTGGAAGAGCATCTTGCCATCGGAGGGCAGGAGGAGCACTGGATGGGTGGCTGCAGCCTCTGACCCTGGGTTAACCCCTTCCTTCCCTGGGCTTCAGATTCTGCAGCGTGCAGACCCCACCAGCGATGTGGAATCTGCTGCTTTCCCAGCCCAGCATCTGTTCTCACATCCAAATCTAGCACCTCGGCTTCCCTTTGGGAACCACATCTCACCTGGCTCCCGTCCAAACAGTTCCAGAGGGCAGACCCCACATTCACCGACCTTAAAGATGGACGTATGATCCAAGTCTACCCAACCCCGTGCTCTGTTCTCTGGGTGCTCTGATGGCTTCAAGGATGAGAGTGTGACCCAAGCCAGGCCAAAGACACTTAAAGCCATGACTTTTCATGGAACCCAAGAGAAAGAGAAACCCTTCCCAGTAGAATGGACGGTGAGGGGATTTCAGCCTGTAGTTGCCGCAGGCCCCAGATGCAGTGAGAGAGACTGTGCCTGTGAATGGGGCCTCCCCAGAGCACTTGGCAGGATGGAGGGTTGGAGAAGGTACAGCTCACACTCCGATAGTGTGAGACCCTGGGCCTGCCAAGTCCAAACACATTCCTAACTTGCCTCTTGCAAGTATTAATTTTTTTCCTGACCATTTAAAAATATTATTTTATTTTACTTCAGTCAGTATGTCCAGTTCTCTTCAAGCCAAAAAGTCCCAGCTGACCTATCAGAATCAACAATCCCTGAGACTCCCCGTGCCCGGTGTCCTCGCTGGGTTGTGCATGGCTGGGGAGAGGAAGACAGTGGTGGGCTGGTCAGGTCTCAGGGGAGCTCCACAACAGCTCTGTCCCCGTTCCTTCCCTGTCCTGGGAGAGGAGCACCCTTGAACAGTGAGTGGAGAACCAGTAGGAAGAAACGATCCATGGGTGGCTAATTGGTCTGCTTGTTTTTTCCTTATTTTAGGGTCCTTTTGTTAATGTGTATTTTTACTAGGAAATCATCCATTTCCTCTAGCTTCCTGTCTGGTATAAGTTTCTTTTATTTGACATTCACTTCATTCTAGTCTATGGAATTGTCACAATTCATGAACAAATATTGATGTGTTATTTTTAACTACAGTCCATATTTTATTCAGGTTCCTTCTGTTCTCCCTTCTCCTGCTCGTGTCTCTCTAGGCTTTACTTGGCTGTAACAGTTTTTCAGACTTGCTTTGTTTCAATGACCTTGGCAGTGTTGAGGAGGACTGGTAAGGCATTTTGTAGAAAGTCTTGCATTGGGATTTATTTGTTTTCCCATGATTAGACTGGGATTATGGGTTTTGAGGAACCCAATCAGGGAGGTAAAGTGCTCTGTCATCACTTTATAATAAGGGAACACTTGTCACTGTCTGTGTTAACGTTGGTCATCTGGCTGAGGCAGTGTTGGTCACACTTCTCCACCATGAAGTTACTCTTTCCCACGTGCATACAGTGTGTCTTCATAAGCAGGAAGACACTGCGCTAAGCCCACACTTTAGGAGAGGGGACTTAGCTCCATATCCTTGGTGGATGGTTGAGTGTCCACATCTACTATTTGGAATTCTTATAGGAGAGGTCTATTCAATCCCATTTGTAAAAACAACAACAACAACAACAAAACCCCAAACCCTCCAGCCCCCCAAAAAACATGTAATCTATCGATAGAAATGCAACTGAGTAATTTAAATGATCCCAATGGCTTCATTGAAAAATTCATTAATCGGGCAGCATCGCATTTAGCAAATGGAAAGGAGCTCCTTTGAGCTTCAGGGAAGGGAAGGTGTTTAAAGGCAGAGAGGTGATTGAAAAAAAGAAATTGTTAGAAAAGGATGTACTATTTTAGGCAATGTCCCCTTCCTAAGGGGAACAGAAGGGGCCATCCAGTTCGTTTTCCCGGCTGACTGGTTAAAGTTTACATAGAGGTGAGGGTGTGTGGAACCACAGTTAGGTCAGGTAGTAAGTCTTGGTTTGCTGGCTTGGGTCTCTTGACATAAGTTACTCCATTTTGGGCCTGTGGGTTTTTTTTTTAATCATTTATTCTGGGGCACCTAGGTGGCTCAGTTAAGTGGCTGCCTTCAGCTCAGGTAATGATCTCAGGGTCCTGGGATCGAGCCCTACTTTGGGCTCCCTGATCAGCGGGGAGGCTGCTTTTCCCTCTCCCTCTTCCTCTCCCCTATGCTCATGCACTTTCTCTCTCTCAAATAAATAAATGAAATCTTTAAGAAATAATTTATTTTTACCAGTGTGGACACCAGGGTAGGTTATGTTCCAGCACTATAGTGTTTGGTTGCTGGCTTATTCCTGCTTTGGTGATTGAGAGTGCTTTCCATTGGCTCCTGTTTTCCATTGACATCATTCCATCTCTGTGGCTCTTTTCCTGGTACTTCCTTACTTTCTGATACTTCCAGATTATCCTGGCTCCTCTACTTACTGTCTCAGTTCTAGTGTCAGCAATTTTTCAAGGAGCCCTGGTTAGTAGAGACTGGTATTAAAGTCTTCCACGTGGGAGCTAAATGTGCTCAGTGGATGATGCAAGGCAATATATGCATATATTCCCACCTATGTTGACACGCCTAATTATAAGGATTTCTACGTGTAACTGTCTGTGTCCATATTAAGCTAAAGACGAGTTTATACTGATGTCCTTAACCTGGTCTGTCACCACGTGGAGACCATGATCTTCTCCCTTTGCTGATCTGTGACTTCCTACTCTAACAGGGACAAACCTGGCTCTCACCACCTGCCATGTATTTCTTTCATTGCTCTGTTCCAGATTACAGATGTGGTGTTTTTGGAACTGTTAGCTACCACTCTTATGGGAAAGAACTTTATCAAAGAGAGTCCACTGTGTATGTATAGTGCATTTTTCTTTAAAGAGTCCATTCATTTCCAAAGTTACTTAGGTCAGCACCTTTTGTCATACAATCTACAGTGAGGGTCTTTTTCCCCATATGTTTCTAATACAGTTAGATTATGTGTCACATTCTGTATTCCATTGAAGGGGATGAAGAAATTTTCCTTGGTCCAAGGTTCTTACCTCAGGGCTAAGAATGAAATTGACATAAGAGAGATTAATAGGAGGAAAAAAACCAAAATGTAGTGATGTGCATATGGAGACCCAATAATGAAACTGACCAAGAAATGACCAAGGAGGGGGCGCCTGGGTGGCTCAGTGGGTTAAGCCTCTACCTTCGGCTCAGGTCATGATCTCAGGGTCCTGGGATCAAGCCCTGCATTGGGCTCTCTGCTCAGCATGGGGCCTACTTCCTCCTCTCTCTCTGCCTACTTGTGATCTCTCTCTCTCTCTCCTCTCTCTCTCAAATAAATAAAATCTTAAAAAAAGAGAAATGACCAAGGAAGCCAGGTTTCATACATTTTGGACAAAGAGAAAATAAACCTGTGATGAAATCACAGGACAAAGAAAACTTAACCTTGGGAGCTTCAGTTAGTAAGGAATTCTAAACAGAATTTGGGCTGGGGTAGTAAATTACTGAAAAGCAACAAGGGTTGTTTGTAGAGCCTTATAGGCTCCAAATCTCCCATCTCTGGTGATGTAAAAATCTCTTTACCTTCTGGTACAAGGACATCTTCACATGGGAGATAGATGGCTTGCTTCCAGGGGGACAGAGGAGGGTCTAAGTGTCCTCAATGCATAGGCTGTCTCTTAAGTAACTTTTTAAAAGATTTTTCTTATTTATTTGAGAGAGAGAGAGAGAGAGAGAGAGAGAGAGAGAGAGAGAGAGAGATCACAGGTAGGCAGAGAGGCGGGCAGAGGGAGAAGGGGAAGCAGGCTCCCTGCTGAGCAGAGAGTCTCATGCAGGGCTCAATCCCAGGACCCTGAGATTATGACCTGAGCCAAAGGCAGAGGCTTTAACCCACTGAACCATCCAGGCGCCCCTCTTAAGTAACTTTTATTTAAAATGATCTATGTGTAAAAGTGGCAGATTTGGGGCAGCCTGCTCTTGGGCCCTATACCATCCTGTGATACTCCCACATCCTAAATAACTTAATTTCAGTAGATTGTGATTTACTCTTTGGGATATAAAAATGTTTGTGTTTTTTAAGGATTTTATTTTTAAGTAATCACCACACTCAACATGGGGCTTGAATTCACAACCCCAAGATGAAGAGTTGTATGCTCCACTGACTGAGCCAGCCAGGTGCCCCAAAATGTTTGGGTTTTGACAAATGCATAGTGGCAAGTATAAATCTTTAAAATATCGTGGAATTTACCCCCCTGATCCTTTTATCATCTCTAATTTTGCCTTTTCCAGAATCTCTTACAAATGGGGTCACTCAGCGTGTAGCCTTTTCAGACTGGATTCTTTCACTTAGAAAAATACATGTAAAATTCATCCATGTCCTTGTATGGGGTTATGGTTCATTTCTTTTTATTCCTGAATAGAATAACAGGAGAAAAACAAGTCAAAGTTTAATATCATGTATACATCCTGTATTCATGGGCGATACCCAGGAAAATGGAGTAACTCCATGAAGTGGCCCAGCCCTCAGCCTAAAGGCCATCTTGAACTAAAGACCAAAAGATTTTAGGTAGAGGGAAGGCCAGTTAGGGATGTTATCAGTGAGCATAGTAAACAAGGGAATGGTTGTTACACAGATTTAAGTCTGTGCCTTCTCTTTTGGTAAGAGTTTCTTAAGATGTAGTCATTCTGTTCCTGATACAGAGGAAGACAGGCTTACAAATGGAGCGTTCCTTTATGAGCATACATTTGACTCACCAAGCGGCAACTTTTACCCAGTTTTCAAAGATTCTCTTGTGTCTGTTGTTTCTTAAAATTAATCAGCCCAAATAACCCTTGTGCCAAAGAGACATACTTTGTGTGGCATATTCTGCTTCCTTCACATGGATACATTCAGTTTGCTTATGGATTCATTTATGGAAGGACATCCTGGCTTCTTTAAGTTTGTAACCATTATGAATAGAGCTACTGTGCATAACTGCATGTGAGTTTTTGTTTGGAAATACTTTTTCAAAGCAGTTGTCTAAATAATAGAAGTGCTATTGTTGGATCTTAACGTGAAACTTATTTAGGTTTGGAAAAAATAGCCAAACTGTCTTCTGAAGGGACAGTTGCTGCCATTCCTCACCTTCCAGCAATTGGTATTCTTGTTTTTGGAGTTTAGCATTTGTAATAGGTGTGAAGTGCTGTCACTGTTGTTTAAATTTGTACTTTCCTAATGATGAGGTCGAGCATATTTTTGTACGCTTGTTTTGTATCTGTATGTCTTCTTTGTCCAGGCATTTTCAGATCCTTACCCATCAGTTAGGAGGTTTGTTTCCTTAATGTTGAGTTCTGATAGTTTTTTGTATATTTTGAATGCAAATCTTTTACCAGATATGTGTTTTGCAAACATTTCCTCCCATTTTTTGGCTTGCCGTTTAGTTTTCTGAGCAAGATCTTTCGCAGAGCAGAAGTTTTAATTTTAGGAAGTTCATGTTATCAGTTTTTTTCTTTTGTGGATTGGCTTTTGGTGTAGTGTGTTAAAAATCACCACTGAACTCAAGGCCATGTGGATTTTCTTTTATGTTTTGTTTTTGATATTTTGATAGGTTTACATTTTAAATTCATCTACAATTTTGAACCAATTTGTTTCTTTTTCTAGAGAAGTCAGGTGATAATTGGACTCCCGTTCAGTTTGAATTTCCAAAATGTGATGGATTCAACTGGACCCCAGAAGGGACAGGTGCCTCCCCTGAACTGAATGCACAGCATCCTGCACCGCCCCCACCTCCCGCAGGGGGCGCCCGAGTCACCGCACCGCACCCTGCTCTGCTCCCACTGCCCGCAGGTCCTTGCGGGGCATGCACCCTCAGGCCGCTGTCTCTGGTGCCCTGACAGGTGTTCTACAGCCTTGGGACCCTCTGTGCTGACGCCCAGGATTGGGGAGGAGCTGGGCCGCATCCACACTGACAGGAGCCCGGCCTCCTCAGGACTCGTGTGGAGGTCGTGGGTCGGTGTCCACACCGACAGGACCC